>JAIGNY010003617.1:2872500-3088843 GCA_020152595.1 Chiridota heheva
AAGAGTCACAAAAAGATAGTGAAGGAGAGTGATATTATTTGAAATTTGAAATGAACGAGGCTAGTCCGAGGAAACTTCAACAGCTAACTTAAGAAATTGTTAGCGTGGGTACGTATGCCACTTTCCATCTGCAGAAGTAATCTTGCAACCTGAATCTGAATCTGAATAGGGCAAGGTAAAGGTAATGGAAACTTATAGCATAGCGCACATTACTGTATGAACATTCAATGGTGCTTTGCAAACTTATATGTTAAGTCGGCAAAAATCCATCTGGACATGGACGACAACCGAGCGTAACAAGTACGAGGAAAAAACAGTTAACAAGTTTAGTAGGATAAGTTTAGCTTTGAAAAAGTTTAGACTTGATAAATGTATATGGCTGGTGGTTTGGCGGTGAAGCATTTCAACTTGTTGGTGTTTGAGCAGTTAGGGAAAGAAGGAGTATTTCGCCAGTGTACCACAACTGGTTATCAAAGGCCGTGAACATTGACTTGGTTGTCGATGTTATGTCTGTCCGTACTCGTACCTGTGTTCTCGTCTGGGTCGTATAAGCGGTTCGTAATAGCATTGTTACTATCATTACCGAATACGCAGGCGACGACCCCGTCATTGTAATTGAGTGTTCACTCGTCGTCGTCGAGGGAACGTGGAAATTCAGATATCATGGTTACTTCTTGTATTGATTATTACGTTTGGGATTTGGTTATCATTACCAATGGCGATGATTGTTAATGATTTTACATAGCATATGGAAGCGGGTGTTCTTTCTTATTGTTTTTAGCTGGGTCCAATCTAATTAATGACGTCTTTATTTATTGTATCTTTTCTGTTTTATGATAAATTAATTAATACCAACATCACCTTCTTATCTTTCTTTGCTTTTCGTTTTTGAGAAAACTGACTGAGGGCCGGTTTCAGATTAGGTAGTACAGACTGACGTAGGCGCGTAGAAAGTTAAAGGCCACCCCCGAAGGGGGTTTCCCGGTTGCATGCATGCTTTTATTTTGATGACAAATTGTGAAATTATTAAGATAAAAATGAAATTTTGTTCGATTTTGGCATAAGTAACAGTGCTTTCTTGGAAAGTGAAGAATATTCTGGAAATTAAAGAAAAATTCCCAGAAATTGAAGAAGATTTCACGATTCCTGTGGTCACATGGAAGGTTCCAGATGTGTTGCCGTCAACCATTACAACACTTTTGAGTCTTTGGACAGAACGCTTATAGCATCAACAACTGGTCTAGGAATTTCATAGAGTCTTTTAGAACAGCCTGATCAAACATGACTACCCTATTGACTTTCTTAAAGCTGTAAAGTCTATAAATGCCAAATGTGTCATTTCGAGGAAGCTGATTACTATCAGACTGTGCACCCTTCATTATCCTTCTGAGGATGAGATTTGTTGGGCGTAGCTGCGGCTTTTGCGAAAACCTGCCTATTATTTCTCAGTATGGATCAATATGGCAATATAGACAAATTTCTAAAACGTAGACGTCTAAAATGGAAAAAGAAAAATCTCCTGAAATATGAACAAAAACCAATTTCTTGCTATTTCACGTCATTTAGACATTATCAGATCACTGGACTTAGTTCAATTATCAATTCTCATGAAGTTTTCTATGCTTTTCGAGAAAATTGTTTTCAAATTATTCGTACCTAATCTATTTTGTGTATACATTTCTTAGGACAGAATACAATGACAAATGACAGAATACACTTTAACAAATTGTAGGCTGTTTTTACGTTTTATTATATTGAGGAGATGTTAACACGTAAAGTTTGATCTGGTTTGGGTAGAAAGTGATGGCTGAAATAACATCACTTATTGCATTACATTCCCACTTTTACAACCAACAACATTTTTAATTAGCAAAAGAATTAAAAAAAAATGTAAACATTCTTTATAATGTTCAAGTTAGTAATTGTTAAAAAAAGTCAGAGTGTAAACGTTCAACTTTTTACACAAATCGTTTTCAACAAATTTTCTTAAACTTGAAAATTCCATACTTTCTGTTCGGAACAAGATATCACATTACTTTTAAAGTTCAATTTTTTTTTAACTCTTTGTCACACGATATGACTACTAACTTAACCCTTTACTAGGGCGGATCTAGAAAAATCACAAGAAGGGGTTCTGGTTATTATTAAAGTAATGACAAATGTTGGAACTTTTTCGGAGAGGGTGGTTCCAACCCCTAGAACCAGGGGCGGAGCCAGGATAAAATCTGAGGGGGACCAAGCCAAAACAGTGTTTAATGAGCAGTTTTATCATAATTAATGAAACATTAATTTCCAGAATTTTCGAGAAACTTGAAGAAAATTTACAAAAGTTGAAGGAAAATGGCCTCAAAATAAAGGAAAATTCCACGAGAATTAAGGAAATTTCCCAAAGATTGAAAAAGATTTCCATTAAATTTCTCGAAATTGAAAAAATTTACAGGGAGGGGGTTTTGGTTATTATTGGAGTAATGAAAAATGTTGGAATTTTTTGGAGGTGGGAAGGAGTTTTAAGCCCCAGAACCCCACCCCTGTAAATCCGCCACTGCACTTTAAATTTCTAAACGCAACCAACTGACCATACATAATAAAAGTATCTAAAGTGAACATCTCTAAATCTGTAAATACAGAAATAGAACAACAGAAAGCGCAAACGCCATGTATACCACACATTGAAAATCAATCCGGAATAGTTTTTATTCATTTGTTTACTTCAGTAAAATTTCATATTTGGCAAATGTCTATTTTTCTAGGTCTCTCTTTTTTGATTTAGTACTTCGTTTTAGACTGTTAGAGATTTGCAATATAGGTAAATCCAAATCTCAATTTTTCAACATTTTCAAATCTTTAAAACGAAGATTGAAAAAGGAAGATCTTTGGAAAAAAAAAAAAACGAGAAAAAAAAAACGATCCTTGTTAATTCTCATCATTCAGAGAGTATCAGATATGGTTCATTTTTCATCTCATCTCAATTTGTTATTTCCCAAAAAAATAGAAATAACCAAAACACATTTTGAAACTGTTTTCCAACATTTCCTTAATTAGTTTTTGTTTCAACTTTTTTAAATTTTTTCTTCTGTAATTTTTGAAAAACAGTCCATTTTTCATCATTTTTGGACTTTTTTTCAAGGTCTTCTTTTTTCGGATTGGTGCCTTGTTTTAGAAATTTGCAATATAGGCAAATCTGTAAAACAAGGACCTCAAAAATAAAAAAAGGAGGAGCTTTGAAAAAAACATAATAAAACAAAAATCTCATTATTCAAAGAGTGTCGGACATGGTTCATTTTTCAACTCCTTTACATTTTTCCTTTGAAATTTTTCCAATTTTTGTTTTTCACCTTCTGAAAAAATAGAAAAAACACATTTCTGAACTGTTTTACAACATTTTCGTAATTAGTTTATGTGTCAACTTTTTGCAAAAACATTTTGTTTAAATCAAATTCCAAGCTACCCCTCCCCACCCCCACCTCCACCCCTCCCCCTCCCTTCTCCGGATTTTTTGGGGAAAACCTGCACATGTATTGCAGACAAGTTTCGAACCCTCCCAAAATAATAAATGAATCTAAAAAAAGACTGATCACTTTCATCAGGATTACCAAAACAATCCAACATAACGAATTTTCTATGGTGCAAATTAGCTACGCCACTGATGTATTGTGTTAAAGATGTTGATATTTGGTTTGGAACCTACATACCTTTTATAAGTGAGAAAAAACAGTTATCCACTTTTTCAAGTTCATTCTTTGCATATGATGTTATCATGTCTTACGAGCTAGAATGTAGGGGCATCGTGATTGATTTTCAACTGTTCAATGTGTAGTATATATGGCGTTTGCGCTTCCTGTTGTTCTCAGGACGCGACAGGTCTAGTATTGTAAGCTCCATGCTCAAAATCCGCTATCTTTTAATTGAGAATTATGTTTTAAATTTCATTTGATAAGAGAATATGGACTTCAAATTAAGTGTTATTTATTGAAGATTGTATTTTACTGGTTACAACGCTACAATCAATTTGAGCAATGCTACTTCAAAAAAGAGAGAGAGAGTTGAACACACAATTACAATGACGGGGTCGTCACCTGCGTATTCGCTTATGATAGCACAAACGCTATCACGAAACGCTTAATACGACCCGGACGAGAACACAGGTACGACGTCCGGACAGACATAACATCGACAACCGAGACAATGTCCACGGCCTTTGATAACCAGTTGTGGTGCACTGGCGTGTCTACCCACCCCAGGCTTGAACCCGGGGCCTCGTGGTCTGTAGACAGGTATGATAACCGCTACTCCACAGTCAGACAGTAGGTAAATGCTACTTCAAAAACTTATGGCGTTGTTTTTATTCGCAAACATCATGTAAATTGGCAACGTTGAGGAATGCAAACGATAAGTTCCGGTGCCAATCCGATATTTGAATAGCCAGGTCCAAAACTGATATAAAGAATGGTATCGTTTAGATATTTTTTACTTGTTTCAGAAACATAATAGAAAATATCTATAACACCAAAATGTGAAAAAGATAGTGAAGGAGAAATGATATTATTTGAAATTTGAAATGAACGAGGCTAGTCCGAGGAAACTTCAACAGCTAAGTTAAGAAATTGTTAGCGTGGGTACGTACGCCACTTTCCATCTGCTGAACAGCTGAAGTAAAGTTGCAACCTGAATCTGAAAAGGTTAAGGTAAAGGTAATGGAAACCTATAGTATAACGCACATTACTGTCTGGACATTCATTAGTGCTTTGCAAACTTACAAGTCGGCAAAAATCCTTCTGGACATGAACGATAACCGAGCGTAGCAAGCAGACAAGTATGATGAAAAAACAGTTAACAAGTTTAGTAGGCTAAGTTTAGCTTTAAAACAGTTTCAACTTGGTGAATGTATGTCTGGTGGTTTAGCGGTAAAGATTGTGGCCCTTGAACATTTTTGTCCAAAATGGAAAGTTTTGATAAAAGCAAGAAGCTTTCTATCCCAATGTGCAGATTTTTGGGTCAATATTGAAGATTTTGTGGCCAAAATTAAAATTGTTTGGTCGAAAATGGGAGGATTTTTGGTGCAAACTGTAAATGGTTTGGTCCAAATTTAACGAAAGCTCAGTCGATACGATTGCAAAAAATACCACACATGGTTCATTTGATATTTTAGTTAATTTGTTTATGGCTTCGACAACATTTTGGGAGGTGAGGAGGAGGCTAAGTCCCAAAAAAACCTTAGACACGTTACTGCATTCTTTATTACTATCAATACAAAAAAATTAAATGCCACGACATCCCTTTTATAAAGATTTTTTGCATTATGTATGGTCAGTTGGTTGCGTTTAGAAATTTGAAGTGCAGTGACGGATAGAGGGGGATCTGGAGGTTGGAACCATCCCCCTCCTCCGAAAAAATAATAACTAGAACTCCTTCTTGTAAATTTCCGGAAATTTCATTAAAATCTCTTCCAATCTTTGGGAAATTTTCTTAATTGTCGTGGAATTTTCGGAAATTTCTTTTATTTGGGGCAATTTTTTTCGATTTTCGTAAATTTTACAATTTTCTGGAAATTTCCTTCAATGTTTGGAAAAATTTCATAAATTCTCGACCAAATTTGCCAAATTGACTAAAATGTCAATGATTTTGCCAAATTTTCCTTGGATCCATGGGACGAAGCCCCGCATGCTCTGTGATTTTAGTAATTATGAGGGCTATGTATCCTTGCATGCTTTTTTTCTACACACCTGGATGCCTGTGGTATGTGTAACAGTACTGAAAGTCCGTGGGAGTGGTGCCACAGCATTCAAAGGATTGCATCATTTCAGGAGGTTTTTGCTGCTACACATCTTATTTCTATGCTGTCTGTGAATATAGTATAATTGCTGCTAGAAACTAGACCTTTATACCAGGGCGTATATTTCATATTTCAATCACAGTGGTTTCAGGGGCGGGTAGTCCATGGACTCACTTTGTGAGTCGATGAGTGAGGGGCCAGTTGCTCGCTTTGGGGACCTTGGGCATAGCCCCGGTGAAGGACCAGGGGGAAAAGCCACCGGAAGCTCTGCGGCTAGTCACTTTGAAGGTATAAAAGTGGATGCAATTTGACATATTTTTAAGGTACAGTACCTGTGCTAGATCGAGAATCCTCTAGCCTATCTATAATATCCTTTAGTGTTATTAATACGCCGTTTGAGATTTGCTTTTACTTCGACACCATCCACATAGGGCCTAGTAACAAACAAAAGCAAAATGTCAAAAAACGCAAAGATTGATTGAAAGTGGATGCCCTGTCCACTATCAGAGGAATCTCGGACTATACCTGTGCATGCTTATGAGCCCGGGTACAAGATTTTAGTCAATTTAGGGGAAAAGCATATACAAATAGTTTTAATAATTTTAAGTTTAATCAAATTTTACATAATTTCGCCGGTATCCGTGCATACTTTATGAACTTATCTTTACATCTAAAGTAACTATATCGAAATATATCGAAATGACGTGCATGCAAGTGTTGTGTGTACTCAAATGTATTGAGACGTAGAACTCAGAAGATACGTGCCCGCAGGAAAAGTGGCGAGCAGATATGCCGAGCAGATATGCTAGAGAGCAGCAGAACTAGAACTGTGTAGCATACCATCATTGCATCTACGTAATTTGTCAATGTAATAACGTGTAGAAACACGTCAATTTTTTGGACAAGCCAATTTCTCATAACTTCTTGAAGGAATTTTTTCTGATAGGCGACCCACCCTCTTTAGTGACGCATGTGATTTATTAGAACACCTTTAAAAACATAAGATTAAAATGTTGTTCACTGTAACAAGGGGGGTCGTTTGCACCAAAATTGATATACACCCACAATGTTAAGAAGACCTCACGTCCGTCAAGCTTGAGTTAAAAAAAAACCAACATATTTTGTATAAATACAAAAAGATATGTGTGCTTCGTTTGATTAGCAGCATCACCAACTTTGCATATTAATGAAAAACAGTTGAATTCCTACCGGGACAGGGGCATACATTTGACCTTTTCGGAAGCATTGTTTTTTCCTGGCTGGGGAGGTAAATTTGATAATAGAAAACTAAAATGAATAAATAACAGTGAACCTCAGAATTAGGCTACTTTAATTATAAGTCAGTCAACAAGGGATTTCAAAATTTCCGAGATCTAAATCATCCACCTACGTGTTAGATTTTCTCGCTATTTACTTATTTATTTATTCATTTTCTCTCAATATTGTTTTGAAATTAGCTGTAGGTACTAAATCACAGTAAAGGTAAAAGATAATGTTGTCACCTGACATACCAAATAGATGCAAGGCACGAATTCGAAATTTGGAACAATTTTAATAAAGTACACTAAGACCTTCCGTCATTTATACACATATTAGATTAAACTTGAATATCGCATTAGCGGACTGATATTTAGAAAACTTTTCTACACAATACTGTTTCTATAGTATTGTGATATAGATTCTGTTTCACTAGTTTCCTGACATATCCGATGGTTTTTATGCCATAAAATCGCATGAATATATATGACAGAACACATAAAGACTTTGAGGAATCTGAGGATGTGATTTCACAACTAGTCTGATTTCAAACGTTTCTACACAAATGATACAGAATTTAAACTTTTGAGGTATATGAATGCTTTCTTCACAATTTTGTTTCCTGTCAAGTCTTCTTCCATATAAGATGAACTTACTTGTTGACAGAACTAATGGATCATAATTATTCTTCGAGCAGTCTTTAAATGTCAAATATTGTATATTTAGTTTTGCAAGTTATGGCTGAGTTTTGGAATTTTCATTTGCATTCATGATGATGCATACGAAAAGACATTGGAAAGACAGCTCAAAATTTATATGTAATTGCTTTTATTTATTTCCATGATAATAGTTAGAGAAACTTAGATTGAAGATAATGAGATTTTCACTTCGAGTTCCCCGTAGTGCTGAATGGCGTATGGCTAACATCTCAAAACCATTTGGGTAAGAATTATATGCTCATATCTCTTTCAAGAAAAAAAGACTCACAAATAGAATGCAATATCAACACATATATTCTCGGTTTGACCACGCTTGAGTTGAGTCGAGTACGTACGATATGATTCAGGTTTTTAAATTCCTATCTAGGAGTGATGCTTTGACTTCCTGTTATTTCTTCCATATTTTAGGTAAACCTCATATGACACGTGTTAACAGTTGAAGTCGACCAAAAAGTTCTCATGGATTGATATTCGACATTTTAGCTTTTCGAAAAAAGTTGTTAATGAGTGGAATACTTTGTCTGAGTGGGTTGGTTAGCTCCAATTCTGTTCACAATTTTAGTCAACATTGATAAGTTCTTTACTAACTCTGGGCGTCTTTGATTTTTTTTTTTTTTTTTTTGTGGTGGTGGTGTTAGTTTGGGATTTTGATGGGGGTGACTAACCCCTCTTAGCCCGTCATCTTGTAATGTTATGTTATGTTATATGGATTCAAAACTCCAACCACACGTATTGCAATCGTTTAGGAAAATAAATCAGTTCTAAAACTTAGGCGTATGTAATACAATGATTATGAAATTCTTTACGTTTATAGCACGAGTACATGGGCAAAAATCGCAAAATGGCCTTCTCGAAATCTAGTTCTTATCTTATTACCGTAAAACCATTAATTCTATCCCTCATACATTCCACTTTCGAAAAGTAGAAATTTCTAACAGTTGAAGAATTTTACGATGTACTCAGATGGATTCTTAAGCTGGTCTTGAATCTTCAATCTTTAAATTGTATTCATGTCTCGGCCTATTTTTTGTCATCTTGTTTAGGTGATAAATTATGATTACTTCTACTAGATTTTGCTTTACCACTTATCTGACATATTCGATAGTTAAACAACAAAACCGCAAAAAAAAAAGTATGATAATAGAATACATAAAGACTTTGAGGAAGCTGGGGATGTGACGTCAGAACTAATCTGATTTCAGTCGTCAAATGATAAAGAACTTTAAACTCAAACAGCTCTTTAACTTAAGATGTTTGAATGTTTTTTTACCATTTAGTTTTCATTAAAATCTTCTTTCATATTAGATGGAATTGCTTTAAACCCGAACTAATCCTTTAACATTCAAGCATCCATGAAATCTGTGTGTGTCTTTAGTAAAGGAATATTCGCGTGCATTGTTTCGTTTACATGAAAGAGAATTGGTGAAAATCATGTTGATATCTTATTTTGTTTAGGACTTATTACATTTCAAAGATTTTTAAATTATGTTGAAAAGTGATCTTGCAGTGTAAAGTGTGATGTCATAATTATCTGATCCTATATCATTCTTGAAGTATCAAGAAAAAAATGAAAAATGTATTTTTCATTCAAATTCAATTAGAATGTAACGTACATGGACATGTTCTTGCAAAGAGCATGTTATACCCATCTCAATAATAAAACAAAAATTGCAATAATGACATCACACTTTACACGTACTGCATGGTTACTTTTCCAAACACTGGTCAAATCTTTTAAATGCAATAACAAATAAGTTTTTTGTTTTTCTTCACATATTGATTCTATAATAGTCCTCTATCAAATAGATTTCGTGAAAAAAATTTTTACGGAAATATTACTTTATTATTTTATTTAGCGGCTAGCAATCATTGAATATTAATTTTAGAATATAAGGAAACTGGTGTAGAAGTTCTACAATGACTCATTCATCCTGTAACCAGGTTGGTCGTTGGGGCACCATTAATAACTTACTGACAAGCCCTCGCCACCTCGCTTGGTTCTCTGATACTAAACTTGCCTTGCTCCTGAAAGTAATATTTATAGGATTAATTCAGTTGGTAAGCAAGTCAATCTTACAAAGAGTAACTGATTCCTTAAGATAATGATGACAATTAATGATAGTTATCATTATTTATGTTGGTTAGTGCCAGTCATTACATGCATGCATTCCCGTAAAGAGATATGATATAAGCACAAGCTCATAGTTTTAACGGTGGATTTAAAAATGGATTCTTGTATGTTTGTGGATATGTTGGATTGATGAAATACTTAATTTCCTCCAAAAACCACTCAGACGAGCTCAAAACGATCAGTTCCTATCGTAATTTTAACTAAAGAAAATAATGGCGTAGCATTTAAAAATATGAAACAATAAGCAATATATAATTCTGAGGAGGTGGCTCCGCGTGCTCTAGTTTTGAACGTTCAAGTGATCCTACTAAGGTAGAAAAAATGAGTTTGATGCATATTATCATTTTTGATATGCTTAGATTCATTTATCCCTTCTAAAATTTAAAAAAAAATAACCATTTTCATGATAGAATGGCATTCAAAATCTGGTAGCTCTTCCACTGCTCTAAAAAATCAAATTAGTACTTCTTTGCATTGAGTTATATGTTCAAAGCGGTTGTGCCATGGGGGTGAGAAGTGTTTTCAGAAATGTTATTTGGTTAATTTTTTTCTCCAAAAATATAGATTTTACTACATAAAATCTCCTCATTCGTGAGGAAATCATTGAAAAAAAAGTGCACAAAGGAATGTTTTCTTTTTCTCTGAAGGTTGGATAAAAATCACGTTTTCTTCCACGATTTTTTTCGCGATTAACGATTTTTTATATCATTGTGTTATATTGTTTATAGTACAATACTTATAAGCGTTTTACTTAAAGGAGCACCAGACCGAAAGTAAAGGCGCTCATTTTTGCAAATTTCATAGAAAAATATTATCCACAAAAGATCGATAATCCACAGACGACTTTAAGGCAAAGGTTGTTGAATATTCATATTAACCCAACAATTGCTGTACCGTTGTGTGCTAGATAAGCATTTGATTTTTTTTTTTTGATTTTTTTTTTGGGGGGAGGGGGGACCCCCCTGAAAATACGCTCTCACTTTTTGGTATAGTGCTCCTTTAATCTCGACAGTAGTTACATATAACACTCAAGTGTTTAAAAGCAACCTTCTACATGTGTTAGATTTTTAAGACTAAGCTAAGTGTAAATTTAACACTTTAAGCGCTGTCCCTCCTGACACCATTGGGAAGTGTTAAATGCAACACTAAAAGGGTTATATATAACATTTGAGTTTTTAGAGTGTATATTTCTAAAAATAGAGGCATAATTTTTTTTTACAGAAAACAATCATATTTTTATCCTCAAAACAGTGAATACATTTGTTCATTTTTTCTTTTACAGTAATTTCTTATGGGCTAATGGATCATGACAGTAGTTAAGTTAAGATAAAACTGTAATTCTCTATATGCAGAACAAAAGCAATTAGTTAATTCATTCATTAAAAAATTTGGTGCTCTAGGCCATCTGCCCTTGTCACATTAACAACATCATACAGACAAAAATATTTTTTAATCACATGAGGTGCGCATGTTGTCAAAGTGAAGAAACAATAATAATAGAACAATAATAGGGCTACTTATTATTATATTAGGGAACATATGAAGTATGATTACTTAAAACAAAAATATCATAACTATCCAGGGTATAAATAAGACATTTCATGTGACAACATTAATACTTTGCTTGAGCTGTTGAAACAACTGTTAATGACAATTGTCAAATTGGATTAACTAAAGTACAGTACTAGTTTTGACGTTATTCTCAAACGAATGTGTCATCGATATTTCCTAAACATGGCAAGTTTTCTGGTGTTGTGTATCTTTGTGAGTATATGTGTCTTTCACCAAAATAGACAAAGTGTCTAAAAAAGCTCATTCTTCTCATCTTGTATTCCAAAAAAAGAGCGAAGTTTGAAAAGAAAACCGAAATTGTTGTTTGCATGATGGAGCAGTGTTGGACGTGTTCTCTCTTTAGGTAATTAAAGTTATCTTGTACTCTTTGACGTTTCTGGAAATAATTTATGTAACGCAGTTAGAGAAAACGTTTATAAAGCCACAAAATATGCTGTTTTATTTAGTCAAAGGAATCAGAAGAATGATGGAAACTCCTTTGATTGCGTAATGATGGTAAGAAATATCGAATTTAACATTCGTTTTAAAGAAAAGGGACGTTATTTTAGCTTTTTGCAATTTTACCATTACCATTTATCTTTTTTTTTTCTATACCCATACAGTACCCTCAACTGTTCCGCGGACTGTTAAAAGGACCGTCGAATTTGAGAAAACAAATATAGTTTGAGCAATAAATTTGGGAACACATCTAAAACGAGTTTAATTTGAGGGGCCTACACGACTGTCCATTGCCTCTTACAACCAGAGGCGGACTGCCCAAAATCATTCCAATCCAGGTGCCGGATCGGCCTCCAATATTGAAGTGAAGACCCGCCCACATTATATCATGAAAGATTTGCGCCCTTACATCAGCGATTTGGAAAGTCGAACATCTTAAGACCACCGAAAATTCACGCACCACTGCCCCCACACTCCATACATACAGTGTACAATTACACATACACTCTACGTACGTACGTTCGGATTTTATTTCGGTTATTTGATAAGCGTAACACAGCGTGTACAATATTTAAGATGCAACAATAGCCGTACATACTGTAAACTAAGGCGCTGGTTAAATAATACCCGCATAGGGGGCAGTTTTCTTTGTCCCTGCAGTTGCAAGTGGCTTTAATGATCGTTTGATTGGCTTTATTGATTATTTGCGAATTATGTGATTTTATAATAGATTGCATATTTTTCATGAAACTATAACTGATTTTGAGGGTATTTTTGTTGAAAATCTTGTTCAGGTTGTGCTCACGAAGGGAAGTGCCTAGCGATAAGTCAGATGAATGTTTCCCTCAAGTTGGTTTTCACCGTTTTGCTAACCAGATTGTTTTTTGCGGATCTGTTCTTTTTCCTGTGTGTTGCTTTTGTCTTGTCTTTCTCGTGGTGTGTATATTGTATACTCTCTGAGTAACCGCTAGAATTCACGTTGTACGTAGGCGCTGCTTTTGTGAAATGTTGCGGTTGGATGAAAGTTCCGAGAATCTTTTGCTGACGTCGGTGTCTGATTAAGGGGATGGATGGTTAGAATGGGCGTTGACATGCATTTGGTGGTCGTTAGGTTTCCTGCAGGGTTATTGTGTACCGGTTTCGAGGTTGAGGTTTATATCGAGGTAGTTTACTGCTTTCATGTTGGTTTGCACTGTGATTTTGAGTCCATGTTTTTGAAGATGTTTTATTCGTTTCTTTCTTGTGCGGTTAGCTTCGCTGCATGAGTTGTTTCGAAGGACAGTCAAACAATTGTCTCTGTACAGACCGACGCTATGTCGAATTCAACGATATTCGATGAACTTTAATTTGATTGGCTTTCCTTTTATTTAAAGATGTTAGGCCTATATTCTATTCGCCCACTCCGATCCTAAGAAAACCGTTAGCATAATGAGTGACGAACTCATATCATATTGATATACATTTTATATTACATGTAACCATGTATCTGTATACTGTTAATTTGTATAATGGAAGTATGTGGAAATAATCAATTAATTCAATTAAATCCTTAATCTAATTTTCTTTAAAGTTTATTTTGACAAAATATTCACTGTTAGCTAAGCGTTTTAGAATACACATTTTGACGCTCTTTAGCAGTTTAAAGGCCATATATCGTGTTAATGTGGAAATAAAAATATAATACAATCCAAGGTTTGTGAAATATTTACACAATCACCTACAAGATTACGACTATAGGCACAAGCAAACAGGATACATCCAAACAATTAATTAAAGGCAATGTAAAAGAATGAAGTTCCAACAATCCATTTATAACACTTCTGCTTTTATGGCACATGGCGTCTCTATGAAAAAATTGAGCTATGCTAAATACATTTATGAAAATAACAGGGGCCCAATGAGCAATGATGGTCATTTTGACTTCATTTTTGATCAATCCTTTCACTGGCAATCAAACTTCCTGAATATATATGGTTTTCTAGTAATGACATACTATAACAACAATACGTTTGTCATCAGCCATTACATGTGTGCCTTAAAGCTCTCACTCAGTCAGTATAATATACAGATATAAGTGACGATGTATGGAAATGCTTTTTGACTCAAGCATGCCGACAAAACCTATAAATCTTCTGTAAGGTATATGTGACCTCTCTCTTACAATCATTTCTGAACCTGGGATTGACAAAACTGTAGACAAGCGGGTTTGTAATGTGATGTAAAATGTAGGAGTTTCTTGCTAAGAGATACAATAACTGGGTACCGTAGGAGTTAACAGAATTTCCAACCCACGGAGAAATCACAAAGATGGTACAAGTTGGCAGGGATAACAGGACAAAAACAAGTGTCACTGTGCACAACATGATGCTAGTCCGATTCAGATTCCTGGGTTTCTCTTTCCTTTTGCGATTCTTTCGATTTGAATTATTCGAAACTGCGATGTTTGATTTTATATCTGGTAAATCAGTTGCCATTTTCCCTAACTCACTTTCAGTCAAATATACAGTAGAAATTTGACTGAAATGGCTGGAACGGCTTTGAAAGCTAACATCGTTGTCTAGTATTTTAGATTTGGTGCATTGTGACTCAGATTTCTCACATCGGCGACAGTGTGAAGAATTTGACTGATCAGAATTATCCCTTATGGTCCCGCTCACTACCGATATTTGAGGCCGCGTTTGCCTTTCAAAAACTGTTACATTGGGGTGTATTCTCTTCTGACGACGGATTGCGCAGAACATTAAAATATGTAATGAAAGTACACAAATTACGCAAATACAAAATAACCCTCCTTCTACCAAAATCAAAGCAAAATGAAAAAATGGACTCGCGGTTGCTAAACAAATCATTATTCCGTTCTGTTTTTTCGACCCATATAGGAAAAATTGAGGTATTGACATTAATATTGAAACAACGAATGTCATCCATGTAATCGCCTTTGCTTTTTGTGGAGTAAAACGACGTTTTGTTGGCAAAAAAGCTAAAAGTCTATCAAACGCTACAAAAGTTGTAATAGATAGTGTCTGTGATAAACCAAAGATATTAGCACTGACAGCTAATTTACAAATAACGTTTAGAACTTCAGACTGCATCCAGGCTAAAAACGACAAAGGAAACAGCATACACATGTAGAGATCTGCGAAAGCTAAAGCACGAACGAAAATACTTGCGCAAGTTTTACCACTTTTACGATTATATACTAGTATAACGAGAACATTGCTAGGTATTCCCACAAAGAGCATAATCGCACGATAAAATATTGCAACTACATGATTTGGCTCCATAGTCTTGTACTTTGTTAATTTTGATTCACTGTTCTATGTTGCAAAAAATGCAACACTTTTAATATCTTTCGTCTTATTTTCTACTTGAAAGCTTCGTGCAAAGATATAATTATAGAGGAAAAATCTCTGATCTCCTGATATATAAAGGTTAGTCGGCTTTCTTTTAATCGGTTACTGACTTCCACAACTCGTGAGAAGCAACACTGCTACGATTCAAGAAATCTTTTATAAAAAGATGAGTTGTTCAGTTGTTAACTCCTATCTTGTTCACTTCATTTAACAACCACGAAGTAAAACGTGAAAGTGTAATGTATGTACATATCGTAAATAATGTTACGGGATATAAGTCTGTAAACTACGTTATTGCCGTTTTGCAACGGTGTTTTGGTGTTAGAAAATATCAAATGAATTTGATTATACTGTGCGCAAAATAACTGTGTCGCATTTTAATATATAAAACGCGAGAAACTGTGGGCCGAGTATAATTTCGGATTTGACAGGACACTGCATAAGCACGTGTGACAGGGGTCTATAAAGTCGATGAAAAGGAAATAAATGAGTTTTTCAAGCAAAAGCAAATGTCTGCATGGTAATGTGGTCGGTATCTGTGATAAAGTCCGTATCAAAAGTTCTCCAGAAAAGCACGCAGGACAATGTTTAAAAATTGTCTTCTCAAATCTATTTTGAATTATCTCACAACATTTTCCTTCTTAATTAACCTTCTCTCCTTGGTTTCGTAGTAATGCTATACCATATAATCAATATCAATATCTAAATCGATCCTTTATTAAATCATACTTTTCAGCTAGGGTAGGCCACACTAGTCTAAGGATAAGGAGATTAAAGTTACTTGTATTTACTACCAGCTTTCTCTGTAAGAGAACTGTATAAGCATAGGTTACACGTGGTATGCATACACATCCCAGTACAGAATAGGTATGCCATGCCTATGTATGGACAAGAGAAATTGAGGGAAAACTTTACAACAACATCCATAAATATTGCAGTTGTGAGTACATATGTATATAGGCGAAGTATATGGATAGTAACTTACTTTATAACATTTCTAACACTTCTGGCATTCTAACCTACTTTAAAACATTTCTGATATCTTGTTTTATCCTTGGCATACCCAGTAGGCCAACAAGAAAACCTTAATGTCCAGGATCATTCAGTATTCCTTACTCTTTAAGGATCCTAAAACCAAGGATTATGAAAGAGCTTTCACTACGTTTTGTGCTCTAGTTAAGAGCCATTGGTGTTTGTACAAAAATGCTTATTATTACACAGGGTAAAATCTATTTAAGCTCCGAGTATGAAATGATTGAGTTGATCAAACTTAAAAGTAAAGAATTTTAAAGAACAAAAGGGGGATTGGATTAGCCATTTACTCCTTATTTTTCTCGATATCGAAATAGAAAACTGTTTATAAAGCCATCGCTTTAAGTAGTAAAAGGCCACTATACAGACCCGGACCAATCAGAAGCCAGCATTCCTAATATCACATATATATTCATAGAATATGCAAATTAGGTGGCTATTGGTCCGGGTCTGTATAACGGCCCCTGAGATTTTCCCTCTTGGTCATCGGATTGCGTCACAAGATATTTTCGACGACGGAGCTTCTGATTGGTCACTACCTGTATAGCGGCCCCTGAGATTTTCCCTCTTAGTCATCGGATTGCGTCACAAGATATTCTCGACGACAGAGCTTCTGATTGGTCACTACCTGTATAGCGGCCCCTGAGATTTTCCAGGTCATCGGATTGCCGTCACAAGATATTCTCGACAACGGAGCTTCTGATAAGTCACTACCTGTATAGTGACCTCTGAGGTTTTAACTGTCCGGATCTGTATAGCGGCCCCTGAGAATTTCCCTCTTGATCATCGGATTTGTCGGGATCTGTATATTGTGGCCCCTAAGGTTTTCCCTCTGGGTCATCGGATTGCGTCACAAGATTATTCTCGATTGTTCCGCAGAGTCCTTTTAACCAGGTGTATAGTTCATTTGCAATGCTAACTTCTGATTGGTCAAAAAATAATATAATTCTATTGCGCATGTAATGGGCCAATACCTTGTTCCGCAGAGTCCTTTTAACGAAATGTATAGGTTTTCCTGAATGGGTGTGTCAGGTGGGGGTATCATGGTACTCATTGTTGCCCATTTCAAAACAATAAACCCTGATAATCTGTTGATTAGAAGCTTAGATTTGTCGAAGAGTTTCAACTGTAAAAATAATATAGATAAATCGCCATGTCACGATTATCGATAATATCGGGATAATATCGTCACAATTTACCGAGTCACGTCATTCGAGAAGTCATTGTGCTTGACAATCGAGAAACAGAAAACTTGTCATGTTTGAGACCAAGCTCTGAAAATAGGTAAAATTTAAGCGGCGATATTTTTTAAACGGTGTGATTTGAGCGACGATATTCTTTAAACGGTGTAATATGAGCAGACGTTTTTTTTTTAAACGTGTACGATTTGAAAACGATTTTTGTGTCAAATACCATTGACTTTGCACAGGGAGTAAAATTTGAGCGAAGATATTTTGAAAATGTGAATAATTTGAGAAGACTTTTTTTTCTGAAACTCCTCATTTGAAATTGTTCTTCTTCTGAAACTGGTCATTAGAGAAACAATTTTTTTGAAACACTGTCATTTGAGGCAGTTTTGTGCTGCATTCTATACAATCATCCTGGGAAAATTTTAAGCAATTCATAAACCAATCTATCAATTCACATGTTATTGCCAGACAACAACTTAAAAAAACAACCTGAAACACACATACCATATTCAAATCCTAAAGTAATTACAGTGGCAGATTTATTCGAGCAAGACACTAATAATTGACGCAACCTCGTACTTTAGGAGAACAGCAGGGGTGGTGGAATATGAGCCTGTTGTTTCCTGTTTCTCGATTGTCAAGTACAATGTCTTCTCGAATGATGTGACTCGGTAAATTGTGACGATATTATCCTGATATTATCGATGATCGTGACATGGCGATTTATCTATATTCTTTTTACAGTTTAAACTCTTCGAAAAATCTAAGCTTCCAGTTAACAGTCTAGTCAACAATGTGTACCATGATACCCCACCTGACACACTTAGTCAGGAAAAGCAATACACTTCGTTAAAAGGACTCTGCGGAACAATTAAGAATATCTTGCGACGCAATCTGATGACCAAGAAGAAAAAATCTCAGAGGTTACTATACAGACGTGCCCCGACCAATCAGAAGCTCCGTCGTCGAGAATATTCTGTGACATCAATCTGATGACCTGAAAACCCTCTCTTTAAGATGATGCAATCCGATGACCCAGATGAAAAATCTCAGGGGCCACTATACAGGTAGTGACCAATCAGAAGCTCCGTCGTCGATAATATTTTGTGACGCAATCCGATAACCTGGAAAATTTTAGGGGCCGCTATACAGGTAGTGACCAATCAGAAGCTCCGTCGTCGAGAATATCTTGTGACGCAATCCGATGACCAAGAGGGAAAATCTCAGGGGCCGCTATACAGGTAGTGACCAATCAGAAGCTCCGTCGTCGAGAATATCTTGTGACGCAATTCGATGACCAAGAGGGAAAATCTCAGGGGCCGCTATACAGGTAGTGACCAATCAGAAGCTCCGTCGTCGAGAATATCTTGTGACGGCAATCCGATGACCTGGAAAATCTCAGGGGCTGCTATACAAGTAGTGATTGGTCACTACCTGTATAGTGATTTCTTAAGAGGCCGCTATACAGACCCGGACCAATCGGAAGCCAGCATTGGTATCACGTGATAATTCATTTGCAATGCTAACTTCTAATTGGTCACTACCTGTATTGTGGCCCCTGAGATTTTTTCCTCAGGGTCATCGGATTGCCGTCACAGGATATTCTCGATTGTTTAGCAGAGTCCTTTTAACGAGGTGTATAGCTTTTCCTGACTGGGTGTGTCAGGTGATTGTAAAGTACCTCAAACGTGAAATTATAAAATTTCTTTTTGTAGGACTCTCTTAATTTATAAAAACATGTCGTACATGATAAGGATCATTTACGATGACGTCGAATAACGACACGTTAGACGGGACGTTGAAACACCCATTTACCTGTATTATCGCAGGTCCAACGGGATGTGGAAAGATCCGTTGGGTTAGAACATTGTTGGAACGTCGTACAGAATTCATCGACCCACCACCCAACCGCATCTATTGGTTCTATGCCAAACACCAACCCGACTATGAAGCGCTGGAGTGAGTTTTACCTCACGTGGAGTTTATTGAAGGCCTACCCACCGAAGACGATCTGAAACGTTTGGATCCGGAACGTAATAATATCATTGTCATTGACGATCTCATGAGTGAAGTGAATCCCATTGTAACGACACTGTTTACCAAAGGCAGTCATCAACGAAACATATCCGTGTTGCTTCTTGTACAGAATTTGTTTTTCACTATATAAAGGCCACTATATAAACCCGGACTAATCAGAAGCCAGCATTGCAAAAGAACTATCATGTGATACCAATGCTGGCTTCTGATTGGTCCGGGTCTGTATAGCGGCCTCTTACTACTGCTTTTTTGTATCATAGGCCTATGAAGTATTTACATCTCGTTTATTTCCAATGTGCGTAAAATGAATCAGTTGAAGTTCGACTACACAGTATCAGTATATATCAGACTCACGGTGCATTATGAGAACATGGCGACCTCCATCGCATTACAAAGTTTTATTTTGAAAGATATTAGTGATCCAATGGAGCTACACTGAATCCGGAAGCGATACCATTAAGTTTTGCTAACCCCTGATAATTTTCTATTTTTTCTCAATAATTTGGCCACGGATCAGTTTTTCAGACGTGTTTGTAAAGCTACATGTATTATAGCTGTCGTGCAATAGGTAGGCAGGGTATTGTCCAAGCAGTCTGAATCTTTCAACTTTAGCATAAAAAGTTCTTCAAGTAGTGACAGGCCATGGTTCTCTGGTGGCTCAGTTTTAGGCATTATGTTACTGTATTAGAAGGTTATACACTCTCTCATCTTTCTTGTCTTTAGTAAGGCGAGTAGGCTTCACCTCACATGGCTAGTGATTGAGTGAAAAGTTCTTGAATTTAGGTTTTTTTAATCAATTAATCATAGGAGCGTCAATATGTGACGTCGTACAACGTAAAAGGAACCAATATTGATATAGATTCTTCTCTTCGATTCTTTGTTGTGATACATTTAGCAAATTTTTCTTAATAAACGTGGATTCTGTCGTTATGTCAATAATGACATCGTACTCTATGCATTTCATTCAACTGAAAAGGTGTTTCAAAGTATTAGTGAGATTTTTGGACAATTTGACAGTTACAAGTTTATATGTAATAAGGTCTTGGAATATGAGTAATGCGACGAACAAACAAAAATGGATCCAAAGTTAGCATATAAAGCTTTTAAACATGCAACGGAACATGTAATGAATTACTGCTAACTCATGTACGACTATTTTCTCATATGTTTTCTGATGGCTGAGAATTGAGTGCAGCGAATAGATTTGTTCGTGAAAATGGATTACAATGTTAAATATGGCATCAGAAACTTTGCCATCTGATATCAGAA
This sequence comes from Chiridota heheva, assembly GCA_020152595.1. Lineage (NCBI taxonomy): Eukaryota > Metazoa > Echinodermata > Holothuroidea > Apodida > Chiridotidae > Chiridota > Chiridota heheva. The sequence goes on from JAIGNY010003617.1 coordinate 2,893,272, forward strand.
AATTCCCTTTCAGTGTATGTGAAAAAGCTTGAAATGAATTGCAAAAATAATAATCTTTAGGAGTGACCTAAAAATTGATTCTTCTAAAGTGGTCTCACCCATTGTTGTGTCATTTGAGATATCAGGAAAAATTAGATTACTTGTAGACGTAGAACAGTTAGTAATCCCAAATCTATTTTCGTTCCGAAAAATGTATGAGTTATATACCACTACATTTATGTTTCCGTCTGTTTATTTCAGTATTATTTCGTATTATACTTTTTCTTAATGTCCGTTCCTTGTACATCAAAACATGCCCATGTATGATAGAAAATTAAAAAGACGAACAACATTGTGAAGTCATTTCCGCCGTCACTGGGATGACGAAATCAAAGGTGGTGCTGATGATCTCAAATGATTAGGACCGGCACACTAGGTAGAGACATCTGTCGCACGATGTGATACACTACTACGTGCGGTCTGGTTTGATGCATCACCCTTCACCTCACGATCTTTACCACCCGTGCCTTCAGTAAGTACAAAATGTAAAGACAACTATTTTATACTGAAAAAAGAATGCTCAGTTGGCCAGGACGAAATAAGTGCAATAAAACCCATATCAATCTTCATTCAGAATATATAAAAGATAAAGGAATCTTTTTGATGTGCAAAGTATGAAAGGAAAAAACTTCAACTTCGTACTGATTGCTTTAGAGAAATTGATGCAAAACATATGGAAAAGTGGCGATCATTTACTTCCGTTTTAAGCTCCGCCTCTCTACATTGTATGAGCAACTAAAACAAAAGGTACTTAACGACCTTTTAATACATTTAACTATTTTATTTTTTTTCATTTCAGCTAAAGCAGTTTCTGGTTCAAAAATGTATTTTATATCCAATAAACTTGGATTCTTGTTTATAATAATTGTTTTTTGTCGTAAATGCTGTATTTATTAATCTGTTTTGCCGTTCAAATTTATATGGTGAAGTCACAAACAAGGCGTGTTTTATCTAATTTTCCCGAAAATGATAACTGCAGCTAAACTATTTTTCGTAACTTTAATTTACCACCTATTCAACTAAATAACAATTAATTTGATTCAATGCTTCGCTGCGTCGTAAATACCCCCTCCAAAAACGTATTTCTGTTTAAGTCTATTACTTAAGCCTTTGTCTTTGATGACGTCATTCTAACAACAAGACCCAGTTTTGAGTGTTGATATTTTTCGTATATTTTGATGATGAATCTAACTTCAATGAAAATCTAATAAATATATCAGGAACATCATCACACATAAATATTTCAAAGAAGTACTTATAACAATGAAAAATTCGTCGTTCAATGATAGAGAGTACTGTAAAATGTTCAGACTGTCGCGTATTTAAAGGAACCGTCCATTATGAAAATAGGGCTTAAAAAATTGGTGGGTAGTGTGTAAACATTACACCACCCGTTTCAGTATCATTGATTAACTGTTTTTTTTTTGCGAAAATTAAATAATCAAGTCTATTTACGTACGAAACGGCCTTAAACATAATGCAACTCGCAATAACTTTTCTGCATTGATTTTTTAGGTCCAAAATGATTTCTCGCTTTTAAATGGAACATCCCAAATTGGCTCGTCAAATGATCGCTTTGCGTTTTACACTTTTCGATATGTCAATGAAATTTTGGGGCAAAATTTGTTCAGCCCCTTACGCCGATAATATATTGTATCTCTAACTTCCTGTAGGCTGTCGCTTGTACGGTCGTCTGCTGGACCAAGATCGATTCGAGTTCCATGATTTCCGGTTGAGATGCTCAGTATCAAGAAAATCTTCGATTCGCTTCTCCATGTTTCAGGATAAATGTTGTCAGCAAATTTTACTACTTTTAATGAACGACTGCGACTTAAAATGTTCTGCGAAAGTTACATGAGAGGTTCCTTTTTTTCTACACAGAGAGTGTTTTGTACGTATTAAAACTAGAACAATGAAATTCATCTACATGCCATTATCTTGATAATCACACAGATTAAATTTCACCCGAAGGCTGAAACTTTATTGAGAGGTTTATGTAAATCAATTTGTAAAGTCCGTAGTACTTTCCCAAAATGTCAATTGCGATATTTTGCCGAGTATATAACAAATATTACCTTATCCGTCCTCTCGTCACGTCCGTACAGAATTCCAAAAAATAGCACAGGACCCTCAAACAAAACACAGCAAACAAAAACTGCAGCTATCTGTACGACATAATGGTGATTGTAATTAATTTTCAAATGGTTCCATGTGGATATCTTTTTTATCCCTATCGTATTGGTTAAATGTTATCCAAAAAGGTTCAACACAAAAATCGAGTCTGGAAGTTGGTTTTACAGAAAGTCTTATTCAACATTTTCTGATAAGGATCCCATTTCGTTAAGCTGACGCATGACATTTCTTAAACTACAAATAGATACTTCAGAATAATGTTGTTAATCGATTGATGACATATTGCTATCCATCAAGGATATATTTGAGAATTTGTATGGGATCCATAACTAAGACTGATAGAAGATACGTTCCCTTTACTATTCAAAATCATTTTTTTCTTTCTCATGTTGTCGCCACAACAAAAAAATTAGCTTTATGTTAAAATGATTTCGGAATCACCATTGGTTAGATTGACAATTTGACTGCTGCTTCTGCTTCTGCTTTCTTGCTTCAGGTCCCATGCTGGGTATGACATCCAATGAATTAGGATTGCAAACTTCCATTTTACCGGCTTATATATGTAGAGTAGACCTCAATATTCTGGGAGGTTGTTTACCTCTGTATAATAGGTGGCAACTTAGTGAGAATGCCTCTGTAAGGATACTTGTTATTAGAAGAAGTAACGGTTCTCGTTTAAAGACCAATTAAAAACCGATTGTCGAATACGATTTGTTGTTTCATCGATAGCATCTGCATATCTTCCGGCAAATCTGCAAATGAAGATGATAATATCAGTTATAACATTTTCTAGTAGTTTGTTTGTTATGATAATGACATTCCTGATATGAATAGAAATGTTTGTCTTGCCATGAATGAAGAAGTTAACAAGAGATTCCTTGCCTCAATGGAATATGAAATTAGGTGTCTTGGGTATGAAAATAAATTAAACAATAAGTGAAATATTGATAAAAATTGTAGATTCGCAGTGTTGGCTAACAGTGACACAACTGCATAATTCATTGTCAAATCAGGTGTCAAGCAGGATTGTGTAATGTCAGGATTCCTGTTCTTATTGGTAATTGACTGGGTTATGAGACAGACAGTGGTCAATGAAAACAAAGGAATTAGATGAAAGTTCACAACTAAGTTGGAGGATATCGGATTTGTAGACGACATAGCTCTTCTGTCTAGCACCAAGCGGCACATGCAAAGTAAATTGGGCCAATTGAGTCATAGAGCTAAAACTGTCGGACTAAAGATAAACACCGCTACAACAGAAACGATTAAATACAACGTAAACAACCAGGAACCACTGCTGGATGGAAATAACGCGGAAGAAGTTAAGATTTACAGACGACCATACAAGCGACAGCCTACAGGAGTTAGAGATAAAATCCGTTATCGGCGTAAGGGGCTGAACAAAGTTTGCCCCAAAATGTTGATGATGTTCCTGATATATTTATTAGACTATCATTGAAGTTAGATTCATCATCAAAATATACGAAGAATATCAGCACTCAAAATTGAATCTTGTTGTTAAAATGACGTCATCAAAGACAAAGGCTTAAGTAATAGACTTAAACAGAAATAATTTTTTTGAATGGGGTAATTACGACACAGCAAAGCATCAAATCAAATTAATTGTTATTTAGTTGAATAGGTGGTACATCAAAGTTATGAAAATGAGATAAAACACGCCTTCTTTGTGACTTCACTATATAAATTTAAACGGCAAAAGAAATTAATAGATACAGCATTTACGACAAAAATCTAGGACCTTACTACATATAAACTTGTAACTGTCAAATTGTCCAAACATCTCACTACTACTCTAAAACACCCTTTACTTGAATTAAAAGCCCAAAGTATGATGTCATTATTGACATAACGACAGAATCCACTTCCATTAAGAAAAATTTGCTAAATGTATCAAAACAAAGAATCGAAGAGAAGAATTTATATCAATATTGGTTCCTTTTACGTTGTACGACGTCACATATTGACGCTCCTATGATTAACTAATTAAAAAAACCTAAATTCAAGAACTTTTCACTCAATCACTAGCCATGTGAGGTGAAGCCTACTCGCTTTACTTAAGACAAGAAAGATGAGAGAGTGTATAACCTTCTAATACAGTAACACATTGCATAAAACTGAGCCACCAGAGGACCATGGCCTGTCACTACTGAAAAACATTTTATGCTAATGTTGAAAGATTCAGATAGCAGGGACAACACCCTACCTACCTATTTAACGACAGCTATACTGCAAACACGACTGAAAAATTGATCCGTGGCCAATTTATAAAAGAAAAAAAAAATCAAGGGTTAGCAAAACTTAATGGCGAAAACGGTTCTGAATTCAGTGTAGCTCCATTGGATCACTAATATCAGAATATCTTTTAAATTAAAACTTTGTAATGTGATGGAGGTCGCCATGTTCTCATAATGCACCGTGAGTCTGATATATACTGATACTGTGTAATCGAACTTCAACTGATTAATTTTACACACATTGGAAATACACGAGATGTGAATACTTCATAGGCCTATGACACAAAAAAGGGATGGCTTTATGAACAGTTTTCTATTTCGATATCGAGAAAATAAGGATTAAATGGCTATTCCCCCTTTTGTTCTTGAACTTTCTACACTTTTAAGTTTGATCTACTCAATCATTTTATACTCGGATCTCAAATAAATGTTACCCTGTGTGGAAATTAACATTTATTTTTATCTTTATAAACACCAATGGCTTTTAACTACAGAAAAACCTAGTGAAATCTCTTTGATAATCCTTGGGTTTTAGGATCCTTAGAGAGTAAAGAATACTGGACATTAAGGTTTCTCCTGTTGGCCTACTGGTTATGCCAAGGATAAAACGAAATATCAGAAATCTTCTAAAGTAGGTCATAATGCCAGAAGTGTTAGAAATGTTCTAAAGTAAGTCACTACCCATAAACTTAGCCTACACATGTACTAACAACTGCAAAATTATGGATGTTGTTGTAAAGCTTTCCCTAAGTTTTTCTTCTCCATGCATAGGCATGGCATACCTTTCTCTGTACTGGGATGTGTATGCATACTACGTGTAACCTATGCTTATACAGTTCCCTTACAGAGAAAGCTGGTAGTCAACGGAATGTTCAATACAAGCAACTGAAATCCCCTTATCCTTAGACTAGTGTGGCCTTCCCTAGCTGAAAAACATGATTTAATAAAGGATCGATTTACAAGAGATATTGATTATATGGTATAACATTACTACGGAACCAGGGAGAGAGGGTTAAAAGAGAAGAAAGGAGAAATGTTGTGAGATAATTTAAAAAAGATTTGAAGAAAAAAAATGTTAATCATTATCCTGCGTGCTTTTCTGGAGAACTTTTGATACGGAATTTATCACAGATACCGACCACATTACCATGCAGACATATGTTTATGTTTGAAAAACTCATTTATTTCATTTTCATCGACTTTCATAGACCACTGTCACCCGTGCTCACGCAGTGTCCCCTCAAATCCGAAATAATACTCGGCCCACAGATTCTCGCGTTTTATATATTAAAATGCGACACATGTATTTTGCGCACAGTATAATTAAATTCATTCGATATTTCCTCACACCAGCACACCCTTGCAAAACGTAGTTTACAGACCTATTTACGGTAACATTATTTACGATATGTACAAACATTACAATTTCACGTTTTACATATGTATGTTCGTGGTTGTTAAATGGAGTGAACAAGATGGGAGTTAACAACTGAACAACTCATCTCGTTATGAAAGATTTCTTGAATCGAAGCAGTGTTGTTTCTCACGAGTTGTGGAAGTCAGTAACAAATTGAAAAAAAGCCGACTAACCTTCATATATCAGGAGGTCAGAGACTTTTCCACTAGAATCATATTTTTGCACGATGCCTTCAAGTAGAAAATGAAAGGAAAGATATTGAAAGTGTTGCATTTTTTGCAACATGGAACAGTGAATCAAAGTTAACAAAGTACAAGACTACGGAGTCAAATCATATAGTTACAATATCTTATCGTGCGATTGTGGTCTTTGTGGGTATACCTAGCAATGTTCTCGTCATACTAAGTATATAATCGTAAAAGTGGTAAAACTTGCGCAAGTATTTTCGTTCGTGTTTTAGCTTTCGCAGATCTATACATGTGTGTGCTGTTTCCTTTGTCGTTTTTAGCCTGGATTCAGTCTGAAATTCTAAACATTATTTGTAAATTAGCTGTTAGTGCTAATATCTTTGGTTTATCACAGACACTATCTATTACAACTTTTGTAGCGTTTTTATAGACTTTTAGCCTTTTTGCCAACAAAACGTCGTTTTACTCCACAAAAAAGCAAAGGCGATTACATGGATGACATTCGTTGTTTCAATATTAATGTCAATACCTCAATTTTTCCTATATGGGTCGAAAAAACAGAACGGAATAATGATTTGTTTAGCAACCGCAAGTCCATTTCTTCATTTTGCTTTGATTTCGGTGGAAGGAGGGTTATTTTGTATTTGCGTAATTCTTGTACTTTTATTACATATTTTAATGTTCTGCGCAATCCGTCATCAGAAGAGAATACACCCCAATGTAACAGTTTTGGGGAGGCAAACGCAGCCTCAAATATCGGTCGTGAGCGGGACCACAAGGGACAATTATGATCAGTTAATTTCTTCACACTGTCACCGAAGTGAGAAATCTGAGTCACAAAGCACCAAACCTAAAATACTAAGACAACGACGTTGGCTTTCAAAGCTGTTCCAGCCATTTCAGCCAAATTTAAACTGTATGTTTGACTAAAAGTGAGTTAGGGAAAATGGCAACTGATTTACCAGATATAAGATCAAACATCGCAGTTTCAGATGATTTAAATGAAAAGAATCGCAAAACGAAAGAAAAACCCAGGAATCTGAATCGGACTAGCATCATGTTGTGCACAGAGACACTTGTTTTTGTCCTGTTATCTCTGCCAACTTTTTCCATTTTTGTGATTTCTCCGTATGTTGGAAGTTCTGTTAACTCCTACGGTGCCCAGTTATTGTATCTTTTTGCAAGAAAATCCTACATTTAACATCACATTACAAACCCGCTTGTCTACAGTTTCATCAATCCCAGGTTTAGAAATGATTGTAAGAGAGAGGTCACATATACGTTACAGAAGATTGATAAGTTTTAGCAACATGCTTGATCAAAAAACATTTCCATACATCGTCACTTAAATCTGTATATCATACTGACTGAGTGAGAGCTTTAAGGCACACATGTAATGGCTGATGACAAACGTATTGTTGTTATAGTATGTCATTACTAGAAAACCGTATATATTCATGAAACTTGATTGTCAGTGAAAGGATTGATCTCAAATGAAGTCAAAACGACCATCATTGCTCATTGGGCCCCTGTTATTTTCATAAATGTATTTAGCATAGCTCAATTTTCTCATAGAGACGCCATGTGCCATAAAAGCAGAAGTGTTGAATTGTTGGAACTTCATTCTTTTGCATTGCCTTTAATTGTTTGTGTGAATGTATCCTGTTTGCTTGTGCCTATACTCATAATCTTGTAGGTGATTGTGTAAATATTTCACAAACCTTGGATTGCATTATATTTTTATAAAATCCTTTAAAAAAATGGACTCAAAATCACCGTGCAAAGCAACATGAAAGCAGTAACTACCTCGACATAAACCTCAACCTCGAAACCGGTTCCCCATCACCCTGCAGGAAACCTAACGACCACCAAATGTATATCAACGCCCATTCTAACCATCCATCCCCATAATCAGACACCGACGTCTGCAAAAGAATCTCGGAACTTTCATCCAACCGCAACATTTCACAAAAGTAGCGCCTGCGTACAACGTGAATTCCAGCGGTTACTCAGAGAGTATACAATATACCCACCACGAGAAAGACAAGACAAAAGCAACAAACAGGGGAAAGAACCGATCCGGGGAAAAAAATGGTTAAGCAAAACGGTGAAAACCAACGTTGAGGGAACACTCATCCTACTTAACGCTAAGCACTTCCCTCGTGAGCACAAGCTGTACAAGATTTTCAGCAAAATACTATCAAAATCTGCTATAGTTGCATGAAAAATCGATCCTAAAATCACATAATTTGCAAATAATCAATAAAGCCAATCAAACGATCCCTAAAGCCACTTACAACTGCAGGGACAAAGAAAACTGCCCCCTACAAGGGGAATGTTTAACCATCGCCTTAGTTTACAACATGTAAGGCTTTTGATACATCTTAAATATTGTGCACGCTGTGTCACGCTCAAACGTACGTAGAGGGTTTGTATAATTGTACACTGTATGTGTGGAGTGTGGGGGCAGTGATGCGTGAATTTTCGGTGACCTTGGTGGAATGATTTTGGCCAGTCCGTTCCTGGTTGTAAGAAGCATTGTAAGTTGTGTGTCTCTCAAATTAAACTCGTTTTAGATGTGTTCCCAAATTTATTGCTCAAACTATAATTGTTTTCTCAAATTCGACGGTCCTTTCAACAGTCCGCGAAACAGTTGAGGGTACTGTATGGGTGTAGCCAAAAAAAAATAGAATGGTAATGGTAAAATTGCAAAAAAGTAAAATAACGTACACGTTAAAAGTGCAAGTCCCTTTTCTTAAAAACGAATATTATAATGCGATATTTTTTACCATCATTACGCAATTAAAGGCGTTTCCATCATTCTTCTGATTCCTTTGACTAAATAAACCAGCATATTTTGTGGCTCTGTCAACGTTTTCTCTAAGTGCGTTACATAAATTATTTCCAGAAACGTCAGAGAGTACAAGATAAATTTAATTGCTTAAAGAGAGAAAACGCCCAACACTGCTCCATCATGCAAACAACAATTTCGGTTTTCTTTTCAAACTTCGCTCTTTTTTTGGAATACAAGATGAAAAAAATTAGCTTTTTTAGAGACTTTGTCTATTTTGGTGAAAGACACATATACTCACAAATATACACAACACCGGAACACGTGTCATATTTAGGAAATGTCGATGACACATTCGTTTGAGAATAACGTCAAAACTAGGACTTTGATGAATCCAATTAAACAATTGTCACTAACAGTTGTTTTAATAGTTCAAGCAAAGTATTAATGTACACATGAAATGTCTTATTTATACCCTGGATAGTTAAAATATTTTTGTTTAGAAAGTAATCATACTTCATATGTTTCCTAATATAATAATTATCATCATTGTTTTATTCATATTGTTTCTTCACTTTGACAACATGCGCACCTCATGTGATTGTAATTTTGTTTTGTATGATGTTGTAAATGTGACAAAAGCCGATGGCCTGGAGCACCAAATAAATTGATGAGTTAATGAACTAATTGCTTCTTTTTCTGCATATAGAAAATTACAGTTGTATCTTTACTTAACTACTGTCATGACCCATTAGCCCATAAGAAATTATTGTAAAAGAACAAATGCACAAATGTGTTCACTGAAGAAGAAAATATGAATAATTTCTGTAAAAAAAATATTTGCCTTTATTTTTAGAAGTATACACTCTAAAAACTCAAATGTTATATATAACGCTTTAAGTGTTGCATTTAACACTTCCCAAGTGTGTCAGGAGGGACAGCGCTTAAAGTGTTAAATTCACACTTAGCTTAGTGTTAAAAATCAAGCACATGTAAAGGCTTACTTTTAAAAACTTGAAAGTGTTATATGTAACTCTTGTCGAATTTAAGTAAAAACGCTTATAAGTGTTGTACTATAAGCAAAATAACACAATAATATAAACAATCGTTTAACTTGTTTTGGTCAAACACTATGAGTGTGCCATCAAAAGTGTTTTTAATGAATGAAAGTCATTCAATATGTGACATATCAGAACCACCATTAATTTATAACTCTTCTTGCGTAAAGTCACATTTGAATGAGACTTTATTAATATGTATTTGTAAAGATAAGCTTTCTATATTAGGTATTTTGGTTTCATTAGGAGAATAAAATTTTCCCTCAATTTCAGAATAAATGTGTAAAACAAAATGTTTATGTAATGAAAGCACAAAATTAAGTAAATACACACCCGACTGATAAAGTGAACTTGCAAAATAGAAATAATAATTAAGTTATCAATCTATATTTCTGCATAACTATTAATTAGTGTTGATTATTGTGGCTCAGCCCATCACCTGATCATTTTCTTTGGTTGCAGTTGAACACTTAAAGTGTTACAAACAGTAACCCATAGTAATACTTATTCAAGTGTTAATATTGTGATACTTACAGGTGTTACAATTCAGTCATCCAGTACTTGCAGAGTTACAGAAAGTAAATATTTTCTTTAACACCGACAAAAGTGTTATATTTAACACTTAGAGTTATTAGTTAGTTAGCTCTTTGCATTGAGTTAGATGTTTAAAGTGGTTGTGCCATGCCGGTGAGAAGTCTTTTCAGACATCTTATTTTGCTCATTTTTTTTCTCCAAAATAAAATTTTGCCACATAAAACCTCGTCATTCGCAAAGAAATTGTAGAAGATCACTTTTCAATATATCTTAATTTTTTTTGAAATGTAATAACTTCTAAACGAAATAAGATATTAACATGATTTTCACCAATTCTCTTTCATATAAATGAAATAATGCAAGCGAATATTCCTTTACTAAAGACACACACAGATTTCATGGATGCTTGAATGTTAAAGGATTAGTTCGGGGGTAAAGCAATTCCATCTAATATGAAAGAAGCCTTTATCAAAAATAAGATGGTGAAGGAAGCACTGAAACATCTTATTCGGTTATGGAGTTATTTGAGTTTAACGTTCTGTACCATTTGACGACTGAAATCAGACTAGTTGTGACTCACATCCCCAGCTTTCTCAAAGTCTTTATGTATTCTATCATTATACTTTTTCCTGCGGCTTTGTTGCTTAACCATCGGATAATGTCAGATAAGTGGTAAAACAGAATCTAGTAGAAGTAATCATAATTTATCACCCAAACAAGATGACGAAAAATAGGCCGAGACATGAATACAAATTAAAGATTCAAGACCTGCTTAAGAATCGATCTGAGTGCATCGTAAAATTACCCAACTGTTAAGAATTTATCGTAAAGTTCACCAACTGTTAGTTAGAATTTTATATTGTTCGAAAGTGGAATGAATTAGTGATATTATTCATGATTATATGGTAATAAGATAAGAACTACATTTCGGGAAGGCCATTTTGCGATTTTTGCGATGTACTCGTGCTATAAACATAAAAAATTGCAAAATTATTGTATTACATACGCCTAAGTTTCATAACTGACTTTTTTCTAAACGGTTGCAATACGTGTGGTTGGAGTTTTGAATCAATATAAAATAACACAACATAACATAACAAGATGACGGGCTAAGAAGGGTTAGTCACCCCATAAACAAATCCAATCTAACACAACTAAAACATTTTTTATATGCTTCTATTCCAAATTGACTAAATTCTTGTACCCGGGATCATAAGCATGCACACACAGGTATAGTCCCAGATTCCTCTGACAGTGGACAGGGCATCCACTTTCAATCAATTTTTGCGTTTTTTGACATTTTGCTTTTGTTTGTTACTATAGGCCCTATGTAGATGGTGTCAATTCAAAGAAAAAGCAAATCTCAAACGACGTATTAATAACACGGAAGGATATTACTTGTATGAACACAATCAAAGCTAGAGGATTCTCAGGCTGGCACAGGTGCTGTACCTTAAAAATACGTCAAATTCATCCACTTTTAGGCCCTAAAAATGACTAACCGCACAGCTTCCGGTGGCTTTGCCCCATGGTCCTTCACCGGGGCTTTTCCCAGGGCCCCCCAAAGCGGGCCCCTGGACCCTCACTCCTCGACTCACAAAGCAAGTCCATAGACTACCCGCCCCTGAAACCCCCGTGATTGAAATATGAAATATATGCCCTGGTATGTAGGTCTAATTCCTAGCAGCATTCAAAGAAAGCGTAGAAATAAGATGTGTGGCACTAAGAACTTCAGGAAATGATGCAATCCTTCAAATGCTGTAGCACCACTCTCACGGACTTTCAGTTACACATACCCCAGGAATATAGATGTGTAGAAAAAAGCATGCAAATATACATAAAAACGTGTCAAAATACATCCACTTTTGGGCCCTCACAGTGACTAAAATCGCAGAGCATCCGGAGGCTTCGCCCCATGGAACACTATCGGGGCTTTGCATATGGACCCCACGCTGATCAATTCGCGCTTCGCTAACGCGCCTTTTAAGAAGGACGCCATCATTTTGTGATTAGACCCCCCTCCTCCCTTCCCTCCCCCTTCCCCTCCCCCTCTCCTTCCCCTCCCCTTCCCCTCCCTCCCCATCCCCCTTCCCCTCCCCTTCCCCTCCTCTTCCCCCTTCCCCTTCCACTCCCCTTCCCTTCCCCCTTCCCTTCCCCTCCCACTCCTCCTTCCCTCCTCCTTCCCCTTCCCTTTATATTCTCTGGTGACGCCTTCATGAGATCTTTTATCGAATATTATCACATATTGATGACATCATGTTTGACTCTTCAGTGAATCTCCTTTGTAGCCAAATGGACATTCTTGGCCTGTTTTGCAGTTATGCTTGCAGTTGATGTATACCCCGGCAAGATCATTTCAAGTATGTTCATCGTATTCATCCGTCTTAAAGTCATAATACTCTTTTTGTTTATATTCAAAAGTGTTCATTGGCGTCGGTAATTTGTTATGCTATTCATTTACCTAAATGTTGTTAAGTTTAAGTTTCCATATACTTTTACTCTTGTTGTTTTTGCTTTAGCCGCCTTACTGCTAGTTTAGCATATTAGGCCTTTTTTTTAATAAAAGGAACATGCTTCTATTATTGTAACTTTTCTCCCCTTTTTTTGTTCCCTTTTTTTTCTAAGCACCTTAATCCATTGTGTAAATATGTATCGATTTACTATATCTCATATCAACATTTCAAATTTCATTTCATTTATTTAGTCAACAAAAACTTCAGCCCTTTGTACTCCGGCCCTTAGTCAGTTAGTACAAAAATTATACACAAACATGTTGCTTTTTACAAACAGAAGTACAATATATGCAAAACTTTACAAGTTAATATATAAACATAAGGATATATCATTGATAAGAAGAGTATGTTTTACAAAGAGATCAAATCTTTTGCAATGGCGCAACCAAAGGTCTCGGGGCTCGTGGGGAATCAAAATTACTAAGGAACCTGCTTCTTCATATACATGTAAACAAAATCAAAAGAATACATCCTGAATAACTGAATAACGCTAAGACAAGCATAAAAGTACAAAACATAGAGAAAAACTTGCCTTTCGAAATATCATATTTTGTTACAATTTTCCGGTTTTCCAGTGAATGTTAATAAGCAAGTTTCCAATTGTATATTACACAGCACATGCATGTTTGCAAAAATGTCGGACTTCAGCTGTTCAGGAAACAGATATGATGATGAAGATATGTTGAAGTGAATAAAAACATCAATATAGAATATATACAAGTTGTTCTATTGTTTACACACACTCCTTGCCAGCAGTAATTTGAAGACAAAAATATAGCATTTTCGCATAAGAACGGTTGACTAGCAGACTAGTGGAAACTCAAGTGTTCACATCAGTAGCCCAACTAGAGGTCTGGGGCCCGTGGAACGGAATTTAGCGTTCGAGGCTACCATAACAAACACATCGCAGTGTCATTGCTCGGGCCCCTCAAATTTAAGTTTTTGCTCGGGGCTTACCCACCCTTCCCACCCTATTGTTGCGCCCCTGGATATTACGATGGCTGAAGTGCAGTATACTTTTGTCATAATTTGTGCCCAAAATATCGATGACCCTCTTTTCCCGTTCTTTAGTGGATTACTTAAAAACGTTCGCTTGCCAAAGCATCATTGTGGCTGGGGATTTCAATTTAGTACTTAATCTTGACTTTAAAAAAAAGGCCGAGTTAAACGTACTAATTTTAAGGTACGTACCTATTATGATGTGATAGCGGGAATGTTTGAAAGATAACAATGCTATCTTAAAAGAAGAAGAGAAGTTCTTTAAGTCACTTTACACATCGGAATCACACGTTAAAAATGGTCGTATATATGATTTTTCAATTGGGACTTACAAAGCTGAGTGATAGCTCTTTATGTGAAGGTAGGCTACTTTGTTGATAAAAGAATGCTGTCGGGCATTATCCGAGATATCTAAAGGTAAATATCTCTGCTCTGATAGGTTGTCTGGTGATTTTTTTAAGCCAAAGCCAAATAAAGATCCTTCTTTTAAAAAAAAATGCAGACCCATTTATTTGCTTAAATGCTTAATGTGGATTATAAAATTGCGATTATCATTATTATTATTATTATTATTTTTATTATTATTATTGTTATTATTATTATTATTATTATTATTATTATTATTATTATTTATTATTATTATTATTATTATTATTATTATTATTATTATTATTATTATTATTATTATTATTATTATTATTATTATTATTATTATTATTATTATTATTATTATTATTATCATTATTATTATTATTTATTATTATTATTATTATTATTATTATCATTATTATTATTATTATTATCATTATTATTATCATTATCATTATTATTATTGTTATTGTTGCTATTATTATTATTATCATTTAAACATTTTAAAGTGCACACACACGCATACACCCACCCACACACATATATCATCATATATATATATATATATATATATATATATATATATATATATATATATATATATTTATATATATATATATATATATATATATATATATATATATGTGTGTATATATATATATGTGTATATATATATATATGTGTATATATATATATATATATATATATATATATATATATATATATATATATATATATATATATATATATATATATATATATATATATATATATATATATATATATATGTATGTATGTATGTATGTATGTATGTATGTATGTATGTATGTATGTATGTATTTATGCATGCATGCATGTATGTATGTATGTGTGTGTGTGTGTGTGTAAAAACATAAGCTATGGCGCTGTACAATAGATGAATAAGGTATAAAACAAGGAAAAGACAAAATAAGTAGCAATTAAGAACAAAGTCCTAAAGAGTGAAATCTTAAATGACTTAAACCAACAGATTAATTTCTAAAAAATTCGAGCAAAAATAAGATAGATAAATAAGGTATAAAACAAAAATAAAAGACAAATATAGTAAAAGTAGCAATTAAGAACTAACTGCTGAATTAACTCCTGAAAAAACTAAACCTTACATGACTAAAGCCAACAGATTAAGACCTAAAAAAAGTTAAGTGAAAATGAAATAGATGGAAATCAATCAACACAAGAGCTAAAAAAGAAATAAATACATATACAATTAAACACGGATAAAAAGCTCTTAAAAACAAATAAATAGTACAAACGTTTAAAAATGAAGGTCTTAAGATTGGATTTAAAACTACTGACGGTTCTTAAGGTGCGTATTGCTGATGGAAGTGCGTTCCACAGTTTAGGGGCACAGGCACAGAAAGCCCTATCGCCTAAGGACTAAACGTTATTTAGATGAAAGCCATGATTTATCAAGGGTAGATTTATTGGAGAAAATAATCGCTTGGCCTTAGATATTATTGATTATACTGAAACACACGATATGGCTGGTTTCATGATTTTGAGAAGACATCCTACATGGTTAAAATAGTTTTCTCTAGTATACTCCGATCCAGCTGCATGTGTATGCAATAATAGTTATTCAACTTCATATTCAACCTTTTCAGAGGTGTGAGGCACGGGTTTCCCAAGCCCATACTTGTTTATATTAGTAGTGGAAATGGGTTTTTTTAGGTATTGACAATAACCGTACCATTCATGGTATTTGTGTTTATGGTAACGTAATGATATGAAATAATCCAACATGCAGATGATACCATCTTGTTTATAAATGATGATGATCAGTGTTTATTAGCCGCCCTAGCGGTTTTGGATAATTTTTGATAAATTCTTAGGTGGTTTTGGATGATTTTTTGATATAAATTCTCAGGTTTAAAGATTAATTATGAATAATCCAATCTTTTCCCCATATTTACCTTTAGGAATTCTCTTCCAAATGGCACTAATCAGTGCAAACTTAGTTTATCAGGTGACTTTGTTACCTTCCTAGGTGTTACCATTTTTAGACAGAAAGATGATTTTTTTTTCTCACAAATTTAAATGTCTAGAATATCCGGGCTTAAATGTCTTTTAAATCTGTGGGTATCTGTGACCTAACGCTGTTTCGCAACGTGTGTACTTATTCCAAGTTTTGCCAAATCCCCAAGTTTCAAACATTTATTTAATTTTATATTGAATAACAAGATTAAGAGAATTAAACGGAATGTCCTTTGTATTCCTTATACTTCTGGGAAACATTAATTATTTTATGAAAGGTCTCAAATGTTCATGAGTGAAACGCTATTTAGATGATCATTACAGTGAATGGATTTTTTTTTGGAATTAGTCCAATAGTGTTTTAATGCGTTGGATTATATCATTACCCACTCATTTTTTTAATATATTTTTATCTAAGAAACAATACTTGGGTAACAATTCTATCATATTATCATTCCGGTGGAGTGATGTATAAGTAAGATACTGTCGCAACATATTCCACAAGAATTCGACAATCAGCGTTCATATTTATTCATATAACGTTAACGGTGTTACTTTTTTCCAAAATTACGGTAATTGCATTTTTGAAATGATGATGTACATAATACATAGGAGTAAGCACTTTATTTTCAAAGGTAAAACATATTGCAATTTCAACAGCAATATTGAGAAACGATCAATTAAAATAACATTCTTTGTCTTTGTGAAGTCCTTCTTATTCCCTGAACCATGAAACAATTGTTGCACCTATTACTTTGCCAGCCCCAAAATAAGAACCCACATAGAAAGGGATAATACAAATATTATATTTCATGGAACAGGCAGCTTTGAAGTTGGACATTTCAGGGATGTGGGAGAAGGGATGGATATAGGTCTTGATTATGCATGTTCAAACTTACTGAGACGAGACTTTTGGATTCAGTTTCCTCTATTTTTAAAAGCAGCGTGGTGAACATGAAATACAAATTACTTAGTCACCGCGGCATGGAAGGTATATAACCAAGCTGTAAGCTTCGTCTTAATGCAAAAAGGCTTTAACGTAAGTACATCAAAGGATCATCAACAATAAGCATTTTCTTGTCAAGAAAAGCTTCGTAAAGGATATTATTTTTATTCACAAATATTTTTTTAAAGAATATGCTTTCATCAAAGGGGTAAAACAATAGTGCATTCACTTCGAGCGAACATTATGTATGTCAAAATATTGCTTTCTAGGATTATTAATTATATACAATTTTGGTCTTTAGTTTTGATTGTTTTTAATACATTTTGTGCAGAGTTTATACTGCACTGAGTTGAGATTTGGTTGTTTTGATTACATTTTGCGTAGACTTTAGACTGCACGGAGTTGAGATTAGATACATTTTGTGCAGAGCTTAGACTGCATTGTGTTGAGAATGGCTGTGCTGAAAGAAGTACATCTATGCATTATTTATGTTGTTATGATACTATTATAGAAAATTCATGTCACTATCTTTATGTATATACTAGTTACTTAGATATTAACAATTTCGTTTCCAACGAAAAATGAATATCTTTTGCTTAGTTATTGTTTAAGACGAGAACGTTTTCTTTTTAAAGGGTAAAGTTACGGAACACCACTTGTAACTGTAACCATACACCTAGTTATCGGATTTTAAGCACCACCAAAGTAGTATGAGTTAAGTAACCTATTGCTGCACAGGCTTACCACATTCCATTTTATTCTTGTTCTAAGTTATTCCGTTTGCATTAAGTTTCATTCCTTTTGTTGTCCTTAGTTAGGCTTTTTTTTTCATTCAGTGTATCATGCCAAGATGTCACTTGTTATCTAGAATACGTAGTAGTTGAATAGTTGAGACTTAAAGGAGTTAGAGTTGAGAATATGACTTAATTACCCAGCAAAAACATGATGGACTCCTGTGTTTTATTGTTGAATCTGCCTTACATGTCTATCCGCTCGTACACGGTACCCCTGTTATAATAATACACGGGTATATACATAATAGTGCATAGAAGTTGGAGCGATATTTAAAAAAAAACTTAAAACTTAAAATCAAACCTTACAACAGAACTAAAATCCCCGCCAAAATGAAAATAAAAGAAACAACGCTTTAATTTTCATCAACATTTTTTAGTTGCCATGAAGAAAAGGTGGAGGCAAGGTCGGATCCGGAGGGGAGGGTGGGGGGTAAAACTACTTGCATTTACAGGTATCAAAAGTACTTTGTAATCTGTTTCCTTACCCTACAAGTAGTCACGCGCTCGTTTAATTTAGATTTTCTCGAACAAAAGAATATGAAAGGTGACCTATCGTGTGGTAATTGATATTAAACCATTACCAAGGCACTCTTCAGCAGCTTAGTGGATGGGCTGCCTCAATGGCAAGATCAGTTTATTTTCTGTTAGTTAACTTCATAGGTTAATAGGAACCCAGTGAAGTGTTTTCAGAACATCAATGATATGGCAACATTTGGAAAGTGTGTATATCATTCAGGCTGCACCAGTCAGATCTTTTTATTTTTATTTTGCTGAACTGACGTTCATGTAGACCAATCATCAGAGCATTACGGTGTCAATGTGACTGAATCTCCATGCAGTCATCATCTAAAAGATTCCTGATTCGACGGATATTATAGAGACCATGGTAGGCTCTTGTACAAATTATACCAATGTCTGTGTTCGTGGACATATGGTTGTTCAAATAAACACATAATTTGTACACAATCTGATGGGATTATTTCAAGATAAACTACTATGATTGTTTGCATTCCAGCCGTAGTTAATTAAAATTGATTATAATATCATAATGTGTCTTTGTGTATGCCTTCCTGCTTCCCAAATCATGAAAAGAAGACAGATTAAGAGTAATGTTGTGATGATTTCACCCAAATTTCATTATCATTGTATGTTATGAAATGACATTGAATTGCATATTTCATTGCGGAAACCTCCTTCAACGGCTGCAACACTCAATAGATGTATGGACCGGCAGCAACCACTTCAAATTAATTGGAAGAACCTAAGCTATAAATCATGAACATTACAAAAGAAACTTCATCAAAATCTGTTAAAGATATTGAGCATTTTACAGTCGTTGGAATTTTAAGGCATTATACAGACTATTCTGTTCGTTATTTTATGTTGCATAAAACTCCCCAGCTGTCCATATAACTTATGTAACAAGAATTTGAAAAGCATTCACCGCGTGTAATGGGAGCTTAGATCTACAGATTATGTTGAAGAAAATTAGATTTTACACCAATCACCAGCTACCATGTACATTTCCTGTAGGCACACTTCTTATTCCTACCGACTTCTTACTAAAACGGAATATCAGTTTGTAAAACATACTATAAATCTTATAATTGTTGATAAGACCACCAAAGCTTGTAATATGCAAGGCGGCAATCGCATCTGTCTGATAGGTTCATATAGGCTTATTTGTTATATGTCATGTACGGCTGTCGACCTTTTCGGTATCCGCTGGGATGTAGAAATTAGTGTGCCTGCAGCCAATTCATGACTACCCTCAGACGCAGTATATGTTTGAATTCACTGGCAACCTACTCTAGGACATTGCAGATCGTCTCCATCGTCAACTTAACTTGTTGGATTGATCATGTCGATCTTTCTCTTGTAACATGGTCCTAAGAATGGAGCGCACTTCTACGCAATATCAAACTCGTTATGTCAATAAATGAAGGTAACAAATTTTGCAACCATTCTAGAAATAACTGTCTATTAACCTTCGGAGTAGACTGGTAAAGGAAGCTTTCTTTAATTTGGATGTTTTAAACTCTTAAATATCGTCGATTGATTGAGTTTGGTAGACCGTAGATCCAGGTGTAGGCCAATGCTTTGATGGGGGCATATTAAAAAACCCTGGAAATTAGTCTTGCAGGCTTTTTCGACTAACGAATGAAGTAGATATCGGTAGGCTTTCATGTGGGTTAGTCTGGTCAGTGATGAATCCTGCCTTCATCTTTAACCATGAAGATCATTTATTGATTCACTGATTCACTGATGCAGGTTTCTTCAACGAATTCTCCTGTCTCTGTCACTCTCTCCACGTTCGAATTCTCAGGGGAGAGAAGAGAAAGTAAACGTAGACCAATTCAATAGCCCTTCTTTCGATCTGAACAAAAAAACATATTTTACCATCTATTGGTAAATATACACAGCAATTTCATTGTTGTAAACTCACCAATTTGACGGTTTATCCCAAAGTACTATAGGTTTCACATTCAGCCTTCTTTTGATATGTATTTGTGGTTCAGAAACTATTACCCTTTTTGATTCTTTATGCTGTGTAGTGCTGATGTATTTGTTGATGTATCTTTAGTTCCAGTTCCTTTTTTCTTTATCTGAAGAATTTATGGCAAAAAAGCCCTCGAATGTTCAACGATTTGAAGTAGTAATGGTTGTAAAATTTCACTTACTTTTTCCAATAATCAAAACCCTCTTGAAATTTGGAGCTGAAAACGCCCTCGCCGAATTAGTATCAGGAAAACACATATCGCTTTTTCAGCAAAGGTAAAGATACATCATAGTAACTAGGGCAGAGCGAACATTAAATTATAAATGCCATTCATGTGTTGTTGGAAACAAACGTAGAACATGAATTCGAAAGTTATGGGATACTTCGAACACTAAGCAACTGCTCAATAAATTCTTTAAACTTGGGATATTTTTAAAGGTCTTTTAGTAGAAGCAAGTTAATTTGTATTTCATTTCATTGTTCGTTAGCAAAGTTTATACTTGATATGCATGCAATCGCGAATTAACAAGGTGAGAACCGTGACCAGACTATGGCGGCAACTCATATTGTCACACTATTTTATCGTACAGTTATGTTTTTCGTTGGGATACCTGGCAATGTTCTAGTCATATCAGTGTATAAACGCAAAAGTCTTGCAACTTGCGCAAGTATTTTCATTCGTGCTCTTGCAGTCACTGACCTGTACATGTGTATGCTCACTCCACTTTCATTTTTAACATGGATGCAGTCTGAAAAATTAAACATCATTTGTAAATTAACTGTTACTGCAAATATGTTAGGCGTTATGCAGTCTTTGTTTCTAACAACGTTTGTTGCCATTGATCGATGCTTAGCTTTTTTGCCGACAAGACGTCATCTTTTAATTCCTCAAAAAGCAAGAAAAATTGTTTGGGTATTATTCGCTACCTCACTGTTTATATGTATACCTCAATTCTTCATCTATGGTGCCAGTGAACAAAATGGAATCTTGGTATGTCTCGCTACCTCACTGTTTATATGTATACCTCAATTCTTCATCTATGGTGCCAGTGAACAAAATGGAATCTTGGTATGTCTCGCTACCTCACTGTTTATATGTATACCTCAATTCTTCATCTATGGTGCCAGTGAACAAAATGGAATCTTGGTATGTCTCGCCACTTCAAGCAACGTTTCCCAATTAATTTTAATTATCCTACAAGGAGGTATAAATCTAGTCTGTTTGGTCACAGTGTTCCTCTTGCACTTGTTAATGCTTCGTGGTATCCGTCGCCACAAAATTAGAGTATGGCCTCATGCAGACACGCATAGTCAAACAATGCCGCGATTATCGGTTGTAAATGGGAACACAGGAAGCAACGTCTTTGAGATGATCAATACGAATGGTCACCGAAGCCCGCATTCTAGCTTACAACGAATGGAGCTAAGAAACCATGAAACCACTATCAAACCAGCAGTTGAAAAATGCACAATTTTGAATAAAGTCTTTAAAAGTTTTTCAATTGGAGACTTAAAGGCTTCTACAAAAATATATACATCACCTGAGAAGAGAAATGAATTTCATACACCAGTTGTAAAATCAACGGCTTTGCGTTTGAAAGGAAAAGATTGCAAGAGAGTAAACAAACCACGGAATATGAATCGAACTAGCCTTATGTTATGCATGGCGACGCTCGTTTTTGTACTCTTGTGGATGCCTGCGTATTTCATATTTTTGATTTCACTCCATGTTCAGAACTCTGTTAACTCCTATTATCTACAATTGTTTTATCTCTTTGCCAGAAATTCTTCTCTTCTACACCACATTGCAAATCCGCTGGTTTACAGCTTCATCAATCCCAGATTTAGAAATGAGTGTAAGAGAGAAATCAGGAGAAAAATCCCTCGCATTTTCGAGATCCTTTATTAGTGACATGCAAATACGTATTTGTCTATGCTTATGTCAGGTGTGTTTATATCTTGTAAACCTTGGATTTAATTCTTGAAGCAAAAATAATTTCACGATTATTAATGGAAATGTGTAAAGTGATTAAGCGAAATACTGATTCATAAGAGTAGGAAACCAATGATAGGCATTCCAAAAACATGAAAAAGTGGTATGGTGGAGCAAACACCAGTCTGACTGTTGACCCACTTCACAGTACCACTTCAAGTTATTTCATTGGGAGTTGTGGTTTAACGACACATTTTAAGGAATAGTCATATGTACCAGGAGTAGGTTAAGCAATTAAACGGGGGCCTGCAGCTTTTGACATGTTATCAGTGGACAAGGTGTTTATATCGATTTCGGAGAGAAGTGGGTCTTTATTCGGATACCAAACCTGGAAAAAGAGGAGTTGTTAATATAGGTTATGATCTTTAGGTGTCTTATAAGGTAAACTAGGTTGCTAGGCTTGAAAATAATTATGATGGGGTAATTTATTTCCAAATGTATATTTTACAGGGAGAGAGGAAATTCGATTGCATCTACTTACAGGCTTGCAATTGGAGAAATTTTAAAGGCTCCCAGCCATATCCATGGTCTCATTCTGGATGACTGCTCTATATTCAGATATTACTTGCTTGAGTTTTTTTTGGGGGGGCACACATTGCCATGGAAATACGAAATCTTCCAAGGTTTTATTACAGCAAACTAAGCTGTGAAAAAATATATAAACCTTTTTTCAAGCTCAAATTATGCAAATTAATCAAGTTGATGAAAATCATTAAAGAAGTAAGTTCAAGGGTCAAGCAAGTCTACCTGATATAAAATAGGATTTTAAAAGAAACAAAATGGTGAAGAAAGCATTCAGAAATCTCATTCTCGATGACTGCTCTATATTCAGATATTACTTGCTTGAGTTTTTTTGTTTGTTTTTTTGTTTTTTGTTTTCGTGCACATTGCCATGAAAATACGAAATCTTCCAAGGTTTTATTACAGCAAACTAAGCTGTGAAAAAATATATAAACCTTTTTCAAGCTCAAATTACGCAAATTAATCAAGTTGATGAAAATTATAAAGAACTAAGTTCAGGGGTCAAGCAAGTCTACCTAATATAAAATAGGATTTTAAAAGAAACAAAATGGTGAAGAAAGCATTCAGAAATCTTATTCCATTAAGGAGATATTCAAGTTTAAAGTTTGGTACCATTTGTGTAGAAACGACTGAAATCAGACTAGTTGTAATGTCATAGCTTCAGATTCTTCAGTCTTGATGTATTCTATCATATTTTGTCCTGCGACTTTGTGACTTAAAAACCATGGGATATGTCAAGAAAGTAGTAAAACTGAATCCAAGAAGGGTATCTATAATATACCACCTGAAGAAAGTTTGAGGGAAAATAATTTAAATAGTAATGAACTTTCTTTAAAATACAAAAAGACTTTGAGGAATCTGAGGTTGTAACGTCACAACTCGTCTGATTTCAGATATTTCTACAGAATTGTTACCAACTTTAAACTTCAGTATCTCCTTAACCGAATAGGATTTTGCAATGCTTTCTTCACCATTTTGTTTCTTTTGAAGCCTTCTTTTATATAAGATGAACATGCTTGACTCTGAACTAATCCTTAAACACCAAATGTAAGTAATACCTCTTGACAATAACCAGTAACAGTATCTCACCATCATCATAATCATCTGTGATCACTCAAGATGGAGTAAGATGGGTCTTCCATCAAGTAAAGATTCTTGGGTAGGTAGGTTACTGTACAGGCCAATGTGTGAGCCACAAATCCTGCCGCAATAAGGGCATACGGTTCTAGTTGGGGGGAACAGCTGAACTGAAAGCCTGTCTTTCTTTCCTCTTCTTTCTCTTATCGTCTGCATGTTGTTGGAGGGATTTCTCACACAGTTGGTGTCCTTTGAAAAGAAGACTGCTTTTTGACAAAAGTTTCCCAAGAATCGATGTTTATAGCAAACTTCTTGGGATTGCTTTTTAATGTGTCTTTTATCCTTTTATGTTGGCATCCATGCATTCGATGTTCTTCTTTCTGCAGGAAAAAAGAGTAGTTGCTTAGGAAGGTGGTGATCTGGCGTACGGACAACGCGACCTGTCCAACGCAGCTGGCTATGAATGATCATAAATTCTATGCTGGTAATATTGACTTCTTCCAAAACACTGATGTTGGTACGCTCCTCTTCCCAAGATAGTATAAGAATTTTTCTGGGGCAGCGTTGATTTTATTTCTCTAGACTCTTTATATGCCTTTCGTAGGTTGTCCAGGTCTCACTCATATATAATAAAAGTAGGCAGAACAGTTTTGTAGACCCAAGAGTTTAGTATCTGAGCAGATCTCGATTTTAAAAATTGGTGGGCTCCCTCTCGCTGCAGCCTTCCTCAGTCATCATAATTGTGCCACAAAAATAAGTCTTCCGCCTGTTTTGCCGTTGAGGTCTTTGTGGATCATTTTCGTCTACTGCCTGTCCATTACCGTCATGGGTGACCCTACCAGTAGTGTAAGACTCCTGACAGCGTCGCTCTTCAGATCATAGGCCCACACAAGCCTGCTATAAACCAGGACAAAGTAATGATCCAGAACATATCACAGTATCTACCTCACTACTGTTATGAACTTGAGGCACAAGTTTTGTATAGCCAATTCATATGTTATTGCCACGTTTCATGTTTTCTTTCATTGTACATATTGTAATTAAGTTTCCTTTTCAAACTTCTTCTCTTACTGAGTAGTAAGCATGTTTTGTAACCCCCTATACCCAATCACCAATTAAGATTATATTTTATTGTTTTCTGTAGGTCTGAGTATATAAATAAAGTTTAAAGGTACAGGGTATACCGATCTGTTCCCCAGTCTCTATTGAAGATAACTCTGAGAACATTGTAGTAGTTTTTCTTAATATTATTTATGTGAGGTGAAGTCAAATTTTGAATTAAAGGTAATGCCTTCACAAAGGGGATATTTGAGCGTCGATTTAAATGTTAAGAGGGAGCATGATTACTAGCACGGCAGGTATGTAGACAGAGACATTGCTATGGTCTTTTTTCGGGGGAGGAGAGTGTTGAAGCATCAATTTCCAACTAAAACTGAGTGGATTCATGAGCAGTTTTGGAAGAGGAACTGTTTGTTGTCCAGTGAAGCCAGTGTCTAGCTTTTCGTTTTTTTTTTTTTTTTTAAGAAGGGAGGGGGGGAGGGGGCTTAAGCTTCAATAAAAACAAATCTTATAAATACATTCACCTCCCTTACTTGGTCCAAAATTAAACGTTTTTGATCCAAGGTTGTAGAATTTGGTCAAAACCTCAAGATTTTTGGCCCTCAATTGTAAATTTTTGTCAAAAACTGGAAGAATTAAAAAAAAAAATTGGTTCAAAACTGAAGAATTTTGTTTGTTTTTTAAAAAATTTGTTATCATTGGGCAATTCCAATTTTTACTATTTCGTTGGGCAACAAAAAATGGCCCAGTATTAAAGAAGAAAATTTGTAGGAAAATTAATATGGTTACTATTTTAATTCTAAAGAGAAAATACTTTTAAAAATGTTCTGAATAATATCATAATCGTTTTGTTATCTTATGGCATAGATGTGGAATGTACTTGTAATAGCATATTTCAGTCATTCCCCACCCTTCCTCCAGTTGGTCGAATATTAGTCTTAGTCTGGCATAGATGTGGAATGTACTTGTATCATAGCATATTTCAGTCATTCCTGACTCAGCTAGATATCAGAATCATGTCGGGAGGACTTCCTGACCTCCAACTCGGCCTGATGCTGACAACATCATACTTGGGCATAAAAATGTTGGATGTACTGTTTAAATCTCAGATTTATCTCAATCATTATGTATATATATATATTTATATATATTCTAGATAAGAAGAATGTCATCATATATATACATATATATATAATTGTCATCATAATGCTGACAACAACATATAATATATATATATATGTATATATGTATGTATATATATATATATATATATATATATATATATATATATATATATATATATATATATATATATATATATATATATTCATATATATATATAAATGTATATATATATTTATATATATATATATATATATATATATATTAAAATTATGTCAAAAGTTTGGAAAATACAAAAAAAACAACTGTGAGACTTGTATATTGATCAAACAATGTTCTACCAAAGTAGAAAAAGCTCTGAAGGTCTGCTTACAAAGCTTAAACCCTTAAGCGTACAGAGCACAAACAGATCCAATAATGCCCTTATACACCCATCTCAATAAACAACATTGACAAGATACTTTCTTTAATTAAGAAAGCACAGTAAAAGTTCTAAATATGATAGTTGCTCCCTAAATTAAAGCTCAATGATAAAAGTTTTGGATAGGAAGTCCCAGAAGCATTGTTATATAATATAGTATTCATTCAAATAATAGAACATTTTTTCAAACCATGATTCAATAATGTTGCAACAAATAAAAACAGTGTTCGAAATGCAATAAACTTTTTAATAGCACAATAATCAATAAGCCTGCTATATATTGCCTAGGATCTAGGACCTTTGCAATGAATCATATCATCATTTCCATATAATCTGCAGTATGCTAAAAAACTAGAAACGGGGTTCGAAATTGAAAACAATTACAATGGCAAATTCTATGCAGAGATAAAGCCTTTCAATGTTTGTTTTTCACTGTGCATGCCTGATAAAGCAGACTTAGTAATCAACAGATGACTTAAAGATCTATGGACAAGTAGCAACTTGAGCCTAATTGGAAGGAAATAGGCTATAAACCATGAAAATAGGCTATAAACCAAGAACATAGGCTATAAACCATGAAAATAGGCTATAAACCATACAAATAGGCTAAAAACCATGAAAGTAGGCTATTAACCATACAAATAGGCTATAAACCATGAAAGTAGGCTATAAACCATACAAATAGGTATAAACCATGAAAATAGGCCAAAAACCATCAAAGTAGGCTATAAACCATGAACTTAGGTTAACAACCATGAAAGTAGGCTATAAACCAACAAAGTAGGCTATAAACCAACAAAGTAGGCTATAAACCAACAAAGTAGGCTATAAACCAACAAAGTAGGTTATAAACCATCAAAGTAGACTATAAACCATGAAAATAGCAACATGTTTCATCAAAATAGGTTACAGATTAACCATTTAACACTTTACAGCATTTTGAATTATTCGGCCTTATCATAATTATGCAAATTTTATTTAAATTTTGAGAAATCACAAGAAGAAAACCTATGAATTTCTTTATGTTTACTTATTTGTTTTTCAATCCTTCACCAACATTATAAGAATGGGTGCAGTTAAATATGACCAATAGGTTTTGAATCTACATCATACCCATACTACTAAAAAAAGATTAGCAGACCACAGTCTGGTGATTTTCAGTGAGTGAAATTTAGGACAGAAATTTAAAGAATTATGTTAAAGAGTTTGTTTGAGCTGTCCTCTCTGTAATACATCACTATTTGTGCAAAAAGTAAAAATTCTTCAAACTTTGATTAGCTGTAAGACGTCGCTTTTGACGTAATGTAAAGACTAGTCTGTTCAGAAGTTAAAGCTCTTTCTAATGAATATAAAATCTCTTAATGTCCATATACCTTTAATGCCTGTAAATGTTCATGTGAAGATAAGATGATCTGTTTCTGTTTTGTGATTCCATTAACACCTATCCCCCAGTTTAGTGAACAAGGGAATCTAACCCTATGAAAACCCTGGAAAGGCACAGATACACTGTTTGTGGAACTACTGTAACTATCCATATCCTTCTGTTTTTCCCTAAAGTCTCACTCCAGTAAAAAGAACAGTAAAGACAACTACAAAAAGTATTTGGAAGTAAAATTCACTCAAGTCAATATACTATTTTCTTTGCAAAGGTATAGAATAACACTCAGCAAATATATTTGTTGTTGGCCTTAAGGTCTGAAAATGAATTGTAACTATGACCCTAATAAAAGCCCAAAATTTTGCATTTGACATCACACAGTGCACAAGTCTAACATAAGAAAACACAATATACATTCATCTTAATAACCAACAAGATCAAAGTGTAAAAGTATTTCACTTATCTCACCAACATAATCCCACATCACAAAACGAGAAAGTCATTTTTTTTAATGCAAATTATTGTGAAAGAGTGAAAATATATATTTTATTCATCAAAATTAAATTGAAAACAAACGTATTTATAAATAGGTAGTTCTAAATTAGAGATTCTAACTTAGAGAAGCAGTGAGTTTTGATGTGTCATCTTCCAGAAAAGGAAACAATTTTTCCTGATCAAATTTGAAACAAATTCACGGAAAAGGATCTATGAATCCCAAATGATTTACCGTCCTTACAGACCTCTTAAGCTTTTCTCTTGAATGAAGTTGAGTTAACAAAATGCTGAGAGAGAATCTTAAATGAGCAGGACAAGATTCCTGTCCATACAAAATGAGCTGAATATACTGTCACTTCTACCACAAATATTGTTGACCAAGCACACTTAATATTTTCAATGCAATCAGATTCCAGCAATTTCATTGGATGAAGTGTATGCAGACTAGAGGCAACTTAATACCTATAGTCCATAACGGCACTCCAGGAATAGATTCATCAAACATTACTGGCAAAATACCATATATTCCCCAATAACCACCCCCCTCTAATAAATGCCCCCCCCCCCGATGTTTTTTAGTCACACAAAAATTGACTTGTAATATTGTAATATTAAATACACTGTGTGATTTCACACAAGGTTTTAGCCAAAACTCATCAAAAAACTTCAAAACTGCCTGAAAAATACAGTCAAAAGAGTTGATCTTGCTATGCACACAAGAACTGACTGAAAAATTTAATCTCAAATAATTCCCCCTCCTCCCTTTGAAAATTTAACATCCCCCAGGACATTTATTAGAGAATATACGGTAAGACCCTTCCACAAACAAAAACAGTCTGGCTTCTTGCAAAGATCTCTAAGGCAATGTTTCTTGAATTTGTTTCAGAAAAACTTGGCTTTTCATCATCGACCAACTTTTCCCAACTTTGTGTCAGTTTTTGGATTAGCAGTGATAGTTTGAACTGATACTATAGCTTCATTTATTTTAGTTTGAAGTTCTCTTAATTCCTGAATATGTAAAAGCCGCAACACTTTAGCTGCCGTGTCCAAAATCTTATCTGGAAATAGAAAATAAAGAATGCATTTATGCATTTGAAATAAAAACAAATACTTCTGAAAGTTCTGGTAATAGTACGGGATGAAATTTAAAAAATGTATGTACTTTTTAAACTGAACGAATCTCTAGGTATCTTGGTATAATGCCATGCAACCTTCTTGTATAGTGTTTGTTTACAACTTTGTAGTATCTTAGCATACATATTTTAAACTAAAACTTTTCATTCCTCCAGTGGAATTGGTTTGTTTCTTTAATCAACAAAATTGAACCAAATATTTCTGCTAAAAATGGTCAGGGGGAAAATGATTATCAGTAATGTGTGGTTATATGGTGCTATTTCTACACTGCAAATGCGATGTGCATTGGCCACATTATACAAAAAACTAAAACGGAAATTTGTTCAAATTTATTTTTTGGCCTTCAAGGAACACTCAATTTTAAATTTGAATTTGCAGCAGGCTCCTAAATTCCCACAGTGAATTATTATGGTCATATCTGATTTCATTCCTTCCTAAACCAGGCAGATAGAAATTCAAACATGAACATCTCCTTAATGGAATAAGATTTTTGAACACTTTCTTCCAATAGAAAGTGCAAACTGTATGTTTTTCTCCAATATCCTTATCTTGAAGTCTGTTCAGTATTTTGGTAATATTCGTCTTCCCCCTCTAAATATCATAAGTGCAAGTCAAATTCTTTTCAGTGAAGAAGTTGAATAAATCAGAACCTTTAAAGAAAAACAAAGCCAAAACAGCAAAGAATTCACATATGATTAATTTGTACAGATTTGTAACCATGTCAGTCCTTGCTGTAACATTTACATATCTTCAAAAAATTCAAAGATTTTTACAAGACATTAAACAGAATCTGGATAAAACAGCAAATGTTAAACATGTCAACTTTTGTTTTATGGATTTTTGCTGACTTCACAATTTCCATACGGGATACTGTATGTGAAATGTTTTCTTTTGTATCCTAATCTTTTAGTTTATGCAGTTTTATGTATTCAACAAATCCTTACCTTGTGTTTGAAATCCGAGGGTATATTCTGCCAAGTCAGTGATTTCACACTGTAGATAGAAAAGGACAAAAACAAAACAAAAATCTTTATATGTTAAAAACACCCACTGTAATCCCAAAAGTACTTCGACCGACATTTAAATATGACAAGAAGTTATGCAAATTAAATTGGATTTTATGTTTATATAAAAACAAGTTCTGCTCAACATGGGCTCAGAATTTCAAAGTTACTTGCAATGGCTAAGCATAACTGACATGTTTTCTTCCATATCAGGGTTAAACATGGACGAAAAACTTCTTTCAAAGAAGTTGTGACAGTAGAAATCTTTAAAAGTTTACATAAACACACAGCTGTCTCGCTATTTATAATCACAAATGTTGCATATTTCTGCAATTTCACTAGCTTTGAACAGCCATAACTCACAGCCTAAATTTTGCATATGCAGTCTTCAAAATTTGAAGAATGTGTTTTTTTCCAAATTTTATTATCGTTGTGATAGAAAATAAATTAGAACATTTGCTGTTAATAGACCTTGAAACATCTCATATCAACACCTATTGTTTAATTACTTATCTAACAAGAATGCAATCTAGGGAGTTGCTGATCTCATCACCTTAAGCATACAGGATAGTGGGAGAAACAGGGTCACTATAGCTCTGTGACTTTTGATGGATTGCACTGCCCATGCGAGCTTGAGTACAAGCAGATGTTGAGACAGGCTGGGCTATCTTTCTTTAGGCATGTTGATGGATTGTACTGTTCATGCAAGTACAAACAGACCTTTGATCTTTTGACCCAAGTACCAAGGTATCATAGTACAACATAGTGTTAGTATAGATTTGTACTTTTTGAGTTAAAAATGGCACAAAATGTACAAATTAGTACATAATTACCCACATATTTGACCTCTAACATTTGACCTAATCACTGAAATAAGTTCTGAAATTTTTCACATTTATCACACCCTACTGTATGACACCATTCATGTTCATGTCACACATACCATTCAACAACTTTAGGGAATAATCATGAAAAAGAAGTCAATAGCTCTGTGACCTTTTGACCCCAGAGTCTATGGGGCACAAATTCATGTACCACATGGTACAACATAGGGTTGGTATAGGTCTTGTACTTTTTTAATTTAAAATGCGGCAAAAATGTGCAAATTAGTACATAATTACCCCTAAAATCACATATTTGACCTCTGACCCTAATCACTGAAACAACTTTGGAAATTTTCCACATTTATCGTACCCTACTGTATGACACCATTCATGCTCATGTCACAAGTACCATCCATAACTATAGGGGGAAAAGTGAAAAGGTCAATAGCTCTGTGACCTTAAACCTTTTGACCCCAGAGTCTATACTGGACACAAATTCATGGACCAAGGTATCATTGTACAACATAGGCTTGGTATAGGTCTTGTACTTTTTGAGTTTAAGAATCTGCAAAATTTTGCACAAAAACACTTATTTGACCTTTGACCCATGATCTTTTGACCTTCAATTATTTTAAAGATTTGTTAGAATGTTAACCTCTACCCAACTATACAATTTGTAAAGATACC
Organism: Chiridota heheva; assembly: GCA_020152595.1. Classification (NCBI taxonomy): domain Eukaryota; kingdom Metazoa; phylum Echinodermata; class Holothuroidea; order Apodida; family Chiridotidae; genus Chiridota; species Chiridota heheva. Next base: position 2,925,537 of record JAIGNY010003617.1, read on the forward strand.
AAGTAATTCCTTTAAAAGATACAGCCATCACCAGAAACTTGTCCCATTTGACCTGTGACCTTTTGTATCCCAAAACATTAAAGACATAAGTTCCACGCCAGGGGTACCCGTCCACCAATTTTGGTTCATGTGTGTATTATATTTTTTTAGTTATAAATGACACAAAATTAATTGTTGCATACGCACACATGCACACACACATACATACACAGACGCAAAAATCAACAAATTTTGTCCCGTTCCAAAAACTTATGACCCCTAACCCCTAATATGAGGTCATCATATGAGACCCTGGTGGGCCCCACAAGCCCCCATAATATCAAGGGGGTAGCCATGTAGTGTAGGAGGTACAGGCAGTTATTTGTGTATACAGCAAAGTGACTACAATATCTCATCCCCATATATATATGTATATGTGGGTGATGAGATAATAAGCTTGTCACTCTCAGTAGGGCATTTTAAGCTTTTGAATGTAACTTAATTCGTTTTCAAGTTAAGGCTGCTCAAAGTTTGAACTTTTTTCATTATATGCAAAAAAATGGATGTAAAAATGGTAAGACATTTCAAAATCTGCTCTTTTGTTGCACACAAATTACTACATGAGGAAGCTGAAAATGGCTTATTTTTAACCAATATTTGTAGTTTATCACAGTCAATGTTTCCACTACTGTTTACAGCCTTGGCTTGTTGTTTTAAAGCAAAAGAGTAACCTAAAAATATTAAAACAAAACTGTTTAAATTTTAATTCTTTTACAGAGCAAATATGTACATGTGAAATTTCAAAGAAAAACAGCATTACTTTTAAAAGACATCGCAATCGATACAAACCCCCTCGCCGCTAATACCATGCTGTCCAGCCTCTGTCACACCTGCCATCCCACTCTCATGTTCCACATGCCATGCCATACTACTTTCCTCCCTACAGAAAATTATACATGAAAATCCAGATGCCATTCCACCACATGACCCATATGTCATCATGTCTGCAATCAAGATGACATTCTACCATATGACTTGCCACCCTGTCCCATATACCATGTCACCCTGTCCCACATTCCATCCTTCCCTGTCCCACATGCCATCCTTCCCTGTACCACATGCCATACCATGTGCCATCCCACCCTGTCCCATTCCATACTATCCCACATGTTCCACATGCCATCTCACCTGAAATCCAGATAACTTCCATTATATGCCATCCTTTCCCACACGCCATGCCACTCTGTCCCATATGTCATTCCACCCTGTCCCCATGCCATGACATCCTGTCCCACATCCTTGGCACCCTGTTTCACATGCCAACTTATCCCACATGCCACCCTGTCCCACATGCCATCCCACATTTCATCCCATCCTGTCCCCCATGCCATCCCACCTTCATCCTAATTTCTACATCTACCTATCATTCTACCATCTTCCACCCAACATTCTATCCTCTCACTTCTATTAACTCAACATGCCGTATCCACCTATCATCCCCATTCACCTGCCATCCCCTGTTCATCTACCATCCTCCATTCATCTACCATCCTTTATTCCCGAACATGCCCCATCCAACTACCATCCCCCATTCACCAAACATCCTCCATTCACCAACCATCCTCTATTCCCCAACATGCCCCATCCCCATTCACCACACATCCTCCATTCACCTACCATCCTCTATTCCCCAACATGCTCCATTCACCTACCATCCCCCATACATCCTACAATCACCTATCATCCTCTATTCCCCAACATGCCCCATCCAACTACCATCCCCCATTCACCAAACATCCTCCATTCAACTACCATCCTCTATTCCCCAACATGCTCCATTCACCTACCATCCCCCATTCACCAAACATCCTCCATTCACCTACCATCCTCTATTCCCCTACATGCCCCATCCAACTAACATCCCCCATTCACCAAACACCCTCCATTCACCTACCATCCTCTATTCCCCAACATGCTTCATTCACCTACCATCCCCCATTCACCAAACATCTTCCATTCACCTACCATCCTCTATTCCCCAACATACTTCATTCACCTACCATCCCCCATTCACCAAACATCCTCCATTCACCTACCATCCTCTATTCCCCAACATGCCCCATTCACCTACCATCCCCCATTCACCAAACATCCTCCATTCACCTACCATCCTCTATTCCCCAACATGCCCCATTCACCTACCATCCCCCATTCACCAAACATCCTCCATTCACCTACCATCCTCTATTCCCCAACATGCCCCCATCCAACTACCTTCCCTATTCACAAAACATCCTCCATTCACCTACCATCCTCTATTCCCCAACATGCTCCATTCACCTACCATCCCCCATTCACCAAACATCCTCCATTCATCTACCATCCTCTATTCCACACATGCTCCATTCACCTACCATCCCCCATTCACCAAACATCCCCCATTCACCAAACATCCTCCATTCACCTACCATCCTCTATTCCCCAACATGCCCCATCCAACTACCATCCCCCATTCACCAAACATCCTCCATTCACCTACCATCCTCTATTCCCAACATGCTCCATTCACCTACCATCCCCATACATCCTACAATCACCTATCATCCTCTATTCCCCAACATGCCCCATCCAACTACCATCCCCCATTCACCAAACACCCTCCATTCACCTACCATCCTCTATTCCCCAACATGCTTCATTCACCTACCATCCCCCATTCACCAAACATCTTCCATTCACCTACCATCCTCTATTCCCCAACATACTTCATTCACCTACCATCCCCCATTCACCAAACATCCTCCATTCACCTACCATCCTCTATTCCCCAACATGCCCCATTCACCTACCATCCCCCATTCACCAAACATCCTCCATTCACCTACCATCCTCTATTCCCCAACATGCCCCATTCACCTACCATCCCCCATTCACCAAACATCCTCCATTCACCTACCATCCTCTATTCCCCAACATGCCCCCATCCAACTACCTTCCCTATTCACAAAACATCCTCCATTCACCTACCATCCTCTATTCCCCAACATGCTCCATTCACCTACCATCCCCATTCACCAAACATCCTCCATTCATCTACCATCCTCTATTCCACACATGCTCCATTCACCTACCATCCCCATTCACCAAACATCCCCCATTCACCAAACATCCTCCATTCACCTACCATCCTCTATTCCCCAACATGCCCCATCCAACTACCATCCCCCATTCACCAAACATCCTCCATTCACCTACCATCCTCTATTCCCCAACATGCTCCATTCACCTACCATCCCCCATTCACCAAACATCCTCCATTCACCTACCATCCTCTATTCCCCAACATGCCCCATCCAACTACCATCCCCCATTCACCAAACATCCTCCATTCACCTACCATCCTCTATTCCCCAACATGCTCCATTCACCTACCATCCCCCATTCACCAAACATGCTCCATTCACCTACCATCCTCTATTCCCCAACATGCCCCATCCAACTACCATCCCCCATTCACCAAACATCCTCCATTCACCTACCATCATCCATTCACCTAACATTCCCCAACCCACCTTTTGCCATCCACTTATCTACCAAATATACTCTTAACCAACTCATCATTCCAACCTTCACTATAACTTCCCTGATCTATCTACCAAATCAGACTGAAAATTCATACAAATTTGCAGAGTATCATAAGAATTATGTGTCCACTTTATTCAAGCAAAGACCTTTTGTTTTTGTGCTATTCATTCGCAAGACACTTCATTATAAATTCCATTCAGTCGTCAAATCTATTAATCAACTTGGTTTTTTTGTTACTATTCATTCCCAAGACACTTCATTTTAATTTCATTTAGTCGTCACATCTATTATTCAACTTTTTATCATCCCAGAACAATTACTTTAATTGCTGCTACTGAAGCCTGGAATGCATTTGTCCTCCTTTATATAAATTTCTTTTCATAAAAATAATTGGAATTTCTTTCCTAGGGCAGCAATCTTTTGTTAAATAGTAGTTTAACAATGCATGAGGTTGGACGGACAATAGATACGGACGGACGGACGGTAAAGATGTTTTATCCCTTCTTCACCAAGTTCGTTGGCAAGGGATACAAATAGTGAAAAACATTCCTGATGAAAAAATATGAAAAAAGTTTGTTTGTTTGTTTGTTTGATGAGGTCATGAAAAAGGTAAAACACAATTAACTCAACAAGTCAAGGAACATTTCATGTAGCGTTCAATATTCCATGACAACCTAACGGATTCAGTCACTCAAGCAGATTACAATGATCCATAAATGGGTCTTAATTCAAATGCCACAAACATTTTCAAGTTCTTCTCTATTCTACTAAGGAACATTGCAATTGTCACAAAAAAACGATTTTATAGTCTATAAGTATAATTTCACAAATTCTAGGAAGATTTATACACTTGAGGCAACGAACAATACAATTCATATTTTTTATCAAAACATTGACGTACATGCTAATGAACAAAAACGATAAAATTGTAAACAGTCGCATTTTGGAACACAATTTCAGAACCGAGTCTCTAAGCCACTTTTTGAAGAATTGACAGCAGTTAAATATGCCTACAGTCAAGAACATCACTTTATCCTGACCTATGTACAGGCCTCCCAGCTACTTTTTACAAAATTTTATTTATTATTTTATGCCATTTATTGTGAAATTTTATGCTTTTTTATGCTACTGGCTATTTCAAATTATGCTTTTTAATGCTTCACCAGTGTAAAAAAATTTGATTTTGTATACCAAGATGAATATGAAAAGCGGAAGATATCACAGTTAAACCTTAACTTAGAATTTTTCAATTCAATATGCTTTGTTTCCTATTATGGGATTATATATCTGTTTTTCATCATCCATCAATTCTATAGTCTTTTGTGCATATTGTGCAGTATGCAATTAAGTTGGTACCAGTGGCATGTCTAAATGGGTTATCACCCCCTTCTCCCCTAAACAAATGATGTAGCCCTCTAATTTTGTCAAAGTTAAAAATATACAGTAGTTAACTGAAACATGAAATGAATCATAGAAGACAAAGATGTTGATGTTTTATTTGTATCGACTGAATTATACATTAGTTAATTTTGTACCAAAATCTTCCAGGTTGCACCAAAAAAAAAAGAAAATTTCCAGATTCCATTATGGACCAAAACTTCCATTCTGGATAAAAAATCTTCAATTTGGACCATAAATCCTCAATTTTAGAGCACAAATTATCCTAAATATTTAGAACACAAATCCCAATTTTTATAAGAAAACAAAAATCCAATTTAGGGCCACATATCTTCAATTCTGAATCAAGATAGGGAAGTAAACATCTTAGTGAGCTGTGTTTTTCAGGGGTTAAGTCCCTAAAACTATTATCATTTTTTACATTCTTCAACCATGAGAATTCCTTCTTCCAAGATTCACAGTAAGTGGTCTTGCCCATTGGGTAGGAACATTCATTCACCTTTAATTTCTAATTCCATGGCAACTGAAAATGATACAAGACCTAGCTGTGATCATTCTTCCAAAATTAACAAACTACCCATAAGTCAACTACTCACCCCACGCAGTTATGATATAGAGGACTACAAAAGAACAAGACTGTAAAGAAATCATTTTGTCCTGCAATTTTGAGGCTTAACAATCATGGAATATGTCAAAAAAGTAGTAAAACTGAATCTAGTAAGGGTATTTTTAATGATTTTATACCAGTCTGAGAAGGATGTACTTATTTGCCTTAATCCTGTTCCTTAACACATAAAGCAGTTATATTGTGTCACTCACTATGAACAGAGTTGAATATTTCACAGTAGGTCTAAAATCAGTTATATTTACTGCATTTAGAAAAAATACACCAGAAATTTGTTTAAGGAATAACTACTGTGATTGCAACATGCAAGAAATCCAGTTGGTCATTTCATGAAACTCATTTCTCTCTCCATTATGGATATAAATTGCAACATTCAACAGTTTGTGTTTTTAAGGTTTGGTTTGGTTTGTTGATGTTTAACAGCACTGCGACAGTCAGAGTCAAATGTGCCAAAAGGGTGTTAAAAACTAAGGTGCTTGAGTTAGGACAGAGAGGAAAGACAGGTGGGATAGAGGGAATGAGGGAGAGAAAGTGAATAAGGGAAAGAAGTTAAGGTAATAAAAGGAAGGTGAGGAAGGTAAGTCAGAGGCAGGAAGGAAAGGGAGGTTTAGATCAGGTGGAACATATTGCTGTTGTCAAGAAAGGTGATGAAGTTGGAGGTAGGATTGTTCTTGAAAAGATTGGAAATTGGGATGAAGAGGTGGGGGGGGGGGGGAGGTAGAATTGTTCTTGAAAAGATCGGAAACTGTGATGGAGGGGAAAAGATGTGATCTGAAAAAGGTGGTGAAGTTGGAGGTAGGATTGTTCTTGAAAAGATCGGAAATTGAGATAAAGGGGTGGGGGTGGGGGTGGGGATGGGGGTGGGGGGTGGGGGTGGGGGTGGGGGGGGGAGAAAGGTGATCAAGTTGGAGGTAGAATTGTTCTTGAAAAGATCGGAAACTGAGATGGAGGGGAAAAGGTGTGATCTAAAGCTCAGGTATATGGAACAGGTTAAGAGGATATGCTTGATCGAGAGATCAGTGTTGCATGTAGGGCAGAGAGGAGCAGGGAGCCGGAAAGTAGGTGAAAGTGGGTGAGAAAGGTGTGGCCGTGGCGGATGCGGGTGATAACAACGTCCTCCCTGCAGTTGCAACTGTGCAGTTTGTTTGTTTGTTTGATGAGGTCTTAACGGCACCACGACAACGAAGGTCAAATTGTGCCTGAGAGGTCAGGTCATTTAAGAGGTAGGAAGGAACTGTGCAGGGGGACATTGGCCCTGACTTTTGGTTTGATGATGTGAAGTTTGTTACTCATCTCGAGATTCCAGGAGTCTTGCCAGATCTTACTGGGGTAGCTGGATGTGAAGAAACGGAGGTCTGAGTGTGGGATAGAAAAAGGAGAGATGTGATTCGACAGAGCATTGTTGGCGGCTCTGTCGGCTCTCTCGTTGTCGGGAATGCCAACGTGGCTGTGGATCCAGCAAAAGATTGTTTTTTTCCCTAAGGAGGAAAGAACGTGAAATTTATTGAGAATTTGTAGGATTAGTGGATCGGACCAGAGGATGTTGAGGATGCCAGTGAGAACGGATTTAGAGTTGGAGAAAATGGCAAAGCGTGGGCGGAAGAAGAGTTCAACAAAGTTTAAGGCCAGGAGGATAGCCTTTGCTTCAGCAGAGTAGATTGAGGCTTGATCAGGCAGCCTTGAGGACAGGCGGCTGCGGCTGCAGAGGAGCCTTCCCATGGGTGAAGAGGAAATAGAAGTCGTGGAAATGTCTACTGAGTTGGCAGTATGTGGAGCGAAAAAAGGCTAGGTTGTGGAGAGCTTTAGTGTAGGAGAAAAGGCCAAGAAAAATCTTGGGGGGATTGATAACCCAGGTGGGCATGGGAGGGATAGTGTGCCTGGCAATCGAGAGAATGTTGATGTTGGCTTTGGTGAAGTGAGAGTTTTTCTGGATCCCAAAAGGTGGGAGGATGCGTTTGTTGAGGTTGAAGAGGTTGGTAAAGGAGGGAGAGTGAATGGAATGGAAGCAAGAGAAGGATACGAAGAGTGAAGGAGAGGCTGGTCCTGGTGCACATGAGGTCAAAGTGGATGCTAGGCAGTCGAAGATGTCTTTGAGGTCGGTTATTTTGGTGTTGTTATGGTTGAGATGAGGGATATTGTTGGAGGAGCTTTTCCCTTTGAAGTTACGGATCATATTCCAGAAATTTGGAGGTGGCGGTCTGGAGATCCAAGGATGAAACATAGGTTCCCCATGAGATCTTTTTGCGAAGTTTGATGGTCTTCCAGGGCTTGGCTCTGAGAATGCGAAAGTTATCCAGGTTTTGGGGAGAGGGGTGGGTTTTGAAGAGACGGAGGGCTTTGTTCTTAAGCGAGATTGATTTTTTGCAGTCAGTGGTAAACAAGGGCTTGAAGTTCTGTGGGGTGAAGATGGAAGTGGGGATAGAAAAGTTGGCAACTTTCAGGATCTTGGAAGTGAAGAAACAGATGGGATTGTTGGAGAGAAGGATGTCATTGGTGATGGAGATATTACAAAGAGTGGAAAAGGGACCCCTGCAGTCTGCATACTGTAATCTCCAGTTTTTAGAGAAAGGGTGTGTCGAGGGGGGAAGGGTGGAGATGAGGACAGAGGCGTAGCGACCGGGGGTGTAGGGGGTGTCACACCCCCCAGCCACGATTTTTGTCAGGAAAATTGTGAGTTGGTCAGGAAATTTTCACTGGTCTTTCCTAAGGAGATGAACAATCGGAAATGAAAGCCATGCCAAAAAAATAGTTATGTCGGGAAAATTTAAATTTTATCAGGAAATTTAATTATTTATTACCTTAAAAACAAAACTTCATCAACTCATGTTCATCGCTAATCAATGCACATTTAAATTTCTTTTTTCTAAATTTACAGAGAAAAAAATATATTCACATGATTAAATACACACACATCAACTAGCCCCTTTTTTGTACAAGACTGCAGATTTTGTTTTCAACTTGTTGAATTAAATCACAATCGAAACTAATGTTTTAACCAGTGAGGTGACTGATAAGAGATCAGATAACACCCTCGTCCCTTATAACCATGGCAACTTGCGGCTGCTGCAAGTTGGCAGGTAGAAGATCTCTGAGTCCCACTTTTCATCAACTACATCAATTTTGTTTATTTGAATGGTATAATCATATCACCTTGGTTTAACAATTACGAGAAAGCAAGTTTTGTCACAATCAGGATGGAGCAAAAACGCAAAAGAACTAAGTTACAATGTGGACTGTGTAACCGACCATTTGATGATGACTATCGGAAAAACCATAATGTGAAATATCATAAGGATCCCTTTTCAAAAGGAGTGTATATACCATTTGAAACTGTCAATGCCCCAGTTAATCCTGCAGCCGCAGCTGCATCAGTCATCTTTTATATATATGACAAATTATTTTCAAGTAAAGTTGTCAGTTTTGTAAAAGTCTGTACAAGATACACCTCTCTTATTTATGTTGAAAATAAGCTGTAGAAGATCTGATTATGGGTTGATGGGGGCCCTGTGGCAAAGCTAGAGACGGGGTCTCTTATATCTTAAGTGTGGGGTCCTTTCATTAATTTGACATTAAATTTGAAAAATTGGGCATTTTATTTCTTTCCGCCATTGTCGAAAACTTATACTTTAAAGATTGTTGATTTTTGTAAATAGTACCTACACATTTGAAGGGACCTGTTTTTTGGGGGCTTTCATTAATTTAAGGTTGAATTTTAACTTTTGAAGGCGCACTGTCAATTTCCTTGGTAAAATTTTTGAAAATTATACTCAAAATTACCCTGCAGCGCTCCATAGTAATCAGGCTCTGACAGGGGCACATGAGCCTAGCTACAATTCTAGATCTCGTTGATGTTGTTGTCTATTTAAATTTTGTGGAATTAATCACAAGTGTCCAGGTTTTCATGCAAAATAGTTTGTGCAACTTTAATACTAACAAGTTGAATGACGCCTGTTGAATCACATTCAGACATGAATATCTAATTATCAGACATAAAGGCAAGTTACTTAACTCGGAATGGTGATCTATTATGAACGTCAGGAATGAGGTGTTGCTATTATTAATTCAGATTTTCATACACCAATGGTTTCCATCATCAATTGTAAACAAGCTGACTGGTACAAGAAAAAGTCAACAAGATTGTTTGTAGAGATAATTGCCATGGTAATAAGCAAAATATTTGTGGGTCAATAGTGATGAGAAAAACAATTAAAAAATGTATTTTGCATTTTTTCTTCTTCTGTAGTTCATAACAAATGGTACCTAAATGAACACCGATGTTTCAGTTTAATACAAACAAAAAGCCCCCATGCAAAAAGGGAAATGTATAGGGGCCTAAATAGTTCAGTTTCCATGCTGTTTTGGGGTGATATATTACTGTATAAATCTGTGTTCATATTAGATAAAATATCAGCCATAAAATGCCTATAATTGCAGAGCAGCAACCCTACCATGGTTTTGCTTCTGGACCACACTAGGGCCCCTAATGCGGGCCCCTAGACCCCACAAAATTTGGGCTAGCGCTTTGCACTAGCACTGACACCGTAGGCATTAAAGATTTTGATGGAAAATATTCCTTCACCCAATAAAATTTCTTAGCTACAACCCTGGATGACAATGGGAAACGGTCACTCCCACAGAACAAAGGGTGAACTCTCCAGTCTGAGAAATTGACAAAGAGGGAGGGGTCGCAGATGGAGAGGTCGAGGCTGGTACAAGTGCCAGTACCTGGGTATAAATAGGTGGAGGAGCCGTCATTAAGGAGGCAGAGCTTGTAGTGAAACATTTGGCTTTTGATGTATTTTCCTCTGGGAGTTGAGGAAGAGGAGCCCCAAAGGGGATTATGAGCATTGAAGTCACCTGTTAAAATGAAGGGTTTAGGGAGTTGGAGGATCAGGTCGCCGAGGTCAGAGGGGGGGGGATGTAAAGGTTACAGAAAGTGATGGTTTTGTGTGTAAGGTCACAAGACAGTATGTGGCTTGGAGGTTGGATTGGATGGAGATGGGGCTTGAAGTGATGGCATTTCTGACGTTAAATGGAAGAGCTGCCAGAGGCTCTTCTGGCATTCAAGGAGATGTAATGGGATCCCGTGTACCTCAGAATGGGGGCGGAGTCGGGAGAGGATAGTGTTTCTTGAAGGCAGATAATGCTGGGTTTGAATGTGTAGATCAGGAGTTCAAGTCTTTCAAAGTTGGCAGAGAGACCGCAACAATTTCATTGTATGTCTGCCATTTAAGAGTAGTTTGGAGGGAGAAGCCTCTGAGGGGGGCTAGAGTCTGGTGGGGGCTGTCTGACCTCCATGTCTTGTAAAGGGTTGTGATCTATGAAAGAGAGGGTTATAGATGAAGAAAGTTTGATTGGGTCCCCCCTTGTCGTTGTGAGATGACTTGGGAAGATTTTGGTTTTTGTTTGTTGGTAGTGGGGTTTCTGTTAGTGATGGGCTGGGTTTTTTGGCCTGAATGGTGAGGGGTAGAAGGTAAGATTGAAGTTTGAGGTGGCTTGTGGCAGTTGACAGGGGGTCTGTGGGTGTTCTGGGAGTTGCCTTTTGACATTTGTTGAGTTGAGGAGATCTGATGGGGGATGAGATCCTTATCTCAGGGGGAGGGTGTAAGAGTGGCCCCTCCTCGGATGGAAAGCTGATCAATCCAGACTATATCAGTGTGGACGCCCCTGAAGATGTTATGGGTGAAGGGGAAAGTGGAGGAGGGGGTGTGGAGGAAGTGGGGAGGGGTGGGGGAAGTGCGACAATTAATTTGCCGTGGACGAATCTTTGGCAGTTGTGGCATCTGAGGGGGGTTGGTATGTAAGAGGAGACGGGGATGAGGAGGTAACTGATGTGGATTAAGGTAGAAGGGGGGGGGGAGTTGAATGCAAGGAAGTGGGTGCTGGTCTGGATGGTGGTATTGTTGCAAGAGAGAGAAGTTGGCGGACGGTAGTGACGCCCTGTGACTTGAGTTCAGTATTGATTTTATCGAGGGGGGATTGCTTGGAGATTGGGGCACTTGATGACCCTCCTGGAGGAGTTGAGGTATCGGTGCCGGGTTGGGGTGATGTTGATTCCGGTGTTTGTAAGGGTGGTGAAGGCATGGAGGAGTTTAGATTGGGTGGAGGTTGAGCATTTTACAAGGAGGTCTCTGAACTTTGGGCATTTTATATGGTCAGGGGTACCAATGAGACCATGCAGGGCCTTGGTGAGGGCAAAAGGGGGGAGGTTTGTGAGACCTGGGTCATTAGGGGAAGATACTATGATGAACTTGGGCAATGGTGAGGAGGGGTGTATGATGGAAAGTTGCAAGGAGAGGAGACAAGGTGGGGTGGTGAGGAGGGAAAAGAGGCTGGGGAAAGAGGCTGGGGAAAGAGGCTGGGGAAAGAGGCTGGGGAAAGAGGCTGGGGAAAGAGGCTGGGGGAAAGAGGCTGGGGAAAGAGGCTGGGGAAAGAGGCTGGGGAAAGGAGGCTGTGGGGTAGAGGAAGGTCGTTTGAAGCATTTCTGAGTGAGTAATGAAGTTTGAGGGGAGAGTCTGAGGTCTGCTGTCTCCATGATGATGGAAACAAAAGGAAAATTGAGGATAAACATAACTTACAGAAGACAAAAAAAATAGGAAGAAGTGTCAAAAAGGGGGTAGCAGGTACCCCCGGAGCAGGGTGGATGAAAAAGAAGGGTACAAAGTGGAGAAACAGGGCGAAATAGGAGGTGGATGGAGGTGATGAGAAGCCTGGGAGTGGCCCGAGCAAGGCAGCAGGCTCCAGTGTGTTAGGCTAAGCTAACGATGGGTCTAGGCGGAAAAACGAAGAAAATGAGAAAGGTCTCAGCAAAATTCCACAGGAAAAATCAGGAAATCCAAGCCACAGATATAAAGAGATCCTCAGAAAAACATAAATGAACGAAAATTTATAAAAGAAGGTGAATGGAAAAGGTTAATTTGAGCAAAATAATGTGCACTGCTGTGTTGCATCTTGTCACATTGACGTTCAGCGGTAACATTTGAACATTTTGGTAAAATGAATTCATAAATAGTAAATTAAGTTTCTAGCTTTCTGATTGGCTAATGGGTGGTCTCCTTAAGAGCAGCAAGATGTATGTTAGGAGAATAATGATGATCAACACTATCCATATATTAACACCCTTATTAAGCATAATAAATGTATATCATCCTAGGTCTCAAATGGCACAATTTTAGATTTGTAATTACTCTTTGTTTGGCTAATCGATGGTTTGGAACACGTTCAAGACCAGACTGATCTGTATGACAGTGTATATGTGCTCCTTGGAAAAATATTGGCCTTCATTGGCAAAATAATGAAAAGTATATCCAAAGGTATGCAAAGAAATATAAGAAAATGTATGAGAAAAATAAACCAAAGACAAAATTCTAGCCACAACAATCACAACTCTCATGAGTCTCAATCAACAGCTCTGGCTTTGATTCGAGAACAATCTTTCATAGCAACCGTTCTAATTCATTTTTAAAAATGAAAATGAGATTACAAAATTATTTGCCACCCTTCCTCTACTGACCAGAACAGAAATTTGAAAGCCTTGCAAAGTCAATAATTGGCCCCAAAGTGATTAAATTCAGCAACATTTACTGACACGTGTTATCAAAATACCTCAAATTGTAGCTATTTAACTAACAGTAACAGTAACATTACACTTTGCATTAAATTTTAATAGTCCGACAGTCCGCCGTGTTTGTGTACGTGTAAATGTAACAGAATGTTAGCCTAGCCTATGTTGGTCACAAAACAAATAAATGAGCAGCCAACTAACTTCATTCTAATTAAACCTGAATTTGACGTTCGCAAACTTTCTAAATTTCTTCAAAAGAGGCCTAAAAATAAACCTACATTTATCATTTGAGTCTTACCTTGATCCCTAATTCAACTGTGGCTGTTTATACTTTTCCAAGACCTAGTTTTTCAACTTTGTTCTAAATGTTCAGAGTGCTAGCCGGTTTTGCAATTCAGTTTTAACTGTCTGTCAAAACTTGATAACCTATGACCTGCCCATTTTAATGTATTTTTATATTATTGTTCGAAAACAACAAACAGCTTCTAGAGGTTGTACGAAAATAATATGAAAAAGATGTTTGAAAACAAACATGTGTTTTGTTTTATTACGTTTGGCGAGTAACTTAATCTGTCTGTCTGTGCGGTCAGATCTTCGACTGGTCAGTTGGTCATCGCAACTAAAAATGTAGAAATGTTTAACTAAATGACGTCACAATGAGTGTTACGATAATATGAAAAGTGATCAAATTAAATTCCCTTTTTTTTTATATTTTCATCTAAAAAATTAGATATTTATGAATGGGGATAAAAGCAAGAGTGACTAGTCCCAATGGCATTTTAGACTGCGGATGATGTCATCGTAGAGCCATCGCCCTACGATGACTATCGCCTTAATCCGCTCAAACCCTGCGATGACGTCATCCTTGGTCTCAAATGGCATTTGAGATTGGCCACCCTCGCATTTATCCCCTAATTTGTGGCTGTCTGGGACAACAATCATGTTGCAAAAAGACGCCTTGCTTATATCTGTAATGTGTCACACAAATTTTGTTAGATAAGTGGTTATCCCACCGCACACAGTCCATACCAAAACAAAATATAAATTTCCCCAGATGTGTTTTTTGGGTGTGATATCTATGTTTCGGTCATCTAACAAATAAATGGTTTACAATTACCTCCTCCTCCACTTCAGCCTCCAATGCCGCAGGCGATAGTCTGTCTTTAATCAGTATACTGACAGCCTGAAGAGAGGTCACCGGGTCATAGTGTGGGGAGATGTTCAGCATCTGACATAACGATATCAATCCAACTTTAAAATCAGGACTGTTCACTAAAATATCACGATTGGAAAAGAGAAATACAAACATAATCTTAATTGGACTAACGGCATGTAGAAATTCCTTTTTGGAAATAAAAACATTTATGTCATCATTGTCGATGAATTTTTGTAAGTCATTGAGTTTCTAAGATGTAATATCCTTACAAATATCCTTATAAATATCCTTTTACAATTCAAAAATATTCTGGAAATTTGATCATCCATGTCTCAGAAGGAAAGTGAAATATTGCCCAACATACAGAGAGGTTTTGCAGCCCACCTTTAAACTTAAACCACCCGTTAGGGTGAGTGTTATATGCTTCAACACTTCACTGTATGGTGGGCAGTAAGACATGGATTTTCAAATTTTCATAATATTTTTGGATGTAGAAGGATATTTAAACAATGCATCAAATATTGGAAAGTTCCATCTTATGAAAAAGGTAAATAAATTCAAAAAATGGTAGATTCAACAAGCATGGTAAAATCCATCATAGCTCGCATGTAGACACCTAAGATGAATATACAATGCCACATTATGTTCCATATGGCACCCCACCTTATATAATGCATGCCATCTCACTGTATATGTCCAATATATGACATCCCACCCAAGCTATCGTATTCTTCGTCCCACCCAACCCTACATACCATTCACCTTAATTATCCCATTCTTCATCCTATCCAACCAGAATGGCTTTCCCACCTAAAAGTTGACAGACGCCATGGAAAACAATTATAAAGCTTCAACTGCATTCGTTCACATGGTTGTGGAGGAGGACTACAAGGAATATCATGGTATATATTTCCATAAAAATAGCATATTAAGACCAGACAATTACTACCAACCGATTTTGATGAGAATATTTATGTTTTTCAAAACTTTCCGTACATTCTAGTTAATGCTACATGTATTATTCGTATCACTAGAACTTCATATATGAAAACAGTCATTTCTCTAAATGTTCCCTGTGATGTGGAAACATCTTAACATGCAAAATATGTATGCAAACCAAATTGGCAGGCCTGGAAAAAATATACAGTTCTGGCGGTAACAACCACATAAACCAGAACGGTTTTTGCAAGTTTCGTATTAAATGTCATGTCATATCATGAAGTATTTGTTCCAGGATATTTATTCATAAGTTAGGACCACCATGTATGATGAAGATCAATAAAATAGACATACCTATTGACAACACTAGCATGTGCACAATAATTAACAACATAATCATAGCAAGTATGACGCAAAACAGACTTACGGTTATTCATGTACCATATTTGAAGAATTTTAAGTTAAGCCCCGCCTATTCATATTGAATGGTATCACCACCACCAAAACCAATAAGGCACATCCACAGACCATGGGCTATATGTGTATCACATATGACTTGAATCCAGTTTATCATTCTTTAGATACCTGATTACAAGCTTTTTTCAGCAAAATTATATTAAGCCCCGCCCACTATGCCTACTAATGAAATTCAACAATTTGTATACCATGAACATGTACACATTAGCAAACATCATAACTCTTTCAAATATGAAACAAAACATACATGTGGTTGTTATATTATAAGCATTTCAATCTTTTTACATTTAGCCCCACCTACTCATTAATATGCATGACATCACCACCAAAAACAATAGGGCACATCTATGGACCATGGGAAATCTATGTATGACATATGACTTGAATCCAGTCATTGTTCTTTAAATAACATGTTTACAAGCTCTTTTCAGCAAAATCATATTAAGCCCCGCCCACTATGCATATTAATGAAATTCAACGTTTTCATACCATAAACATGTACACACTAGCTCACATTATAATTGTACCAAATATGAAACAAAACAGATATGTGGTTGTTAAAATATGAGCATTTCAAGTTTTTTACATTAAGCCCACTTACTCACTAATATGCATGACATCACCACCAAAAGCTATAGGGCACATCTACGGACCATGGGCTGTATGTATACCACATATGACATGAATCCACTGTACAATTCTTGAGATATCGTGTTTACGAGCTGGCTGTCACAAACACACACACGCCATCTTGACCGCATAGGTCATGATGCTATTGCAATGGAACCAAAAATGGGAATTTGCGAAAAATTGGAATGTTTCCATAAATTTTGCCGATAAATAGTACATTAAATTGTGAAAGAGGAAAATATATAAAGATGTCTTACTACATTAATATTATTTCTGTCACAATTTTTTATTAGGAAGATTTTTGAAACCTTTATTTAGAACCATGGGAAATTTAATAATTAATTACAACTCTGCAAATGGGTAATTCCTTTCTTCAACAACAAACATGCATCATTAGTAACTGTACAAACTGTGAAAGATAAAAAAAGAAATGCAAAATGCAGGTTGTGATGGGTTATCAAACTTACCATCTATAGTATGGAATGGATCGGAAGATTTACTCTCAAGGCCATTGTTCATATCACCTTTTGTAGATTTGAACTTTTCAACTGGAAGGACAAAGAAATATTACAGAATGTATCTCTACAACCAGATTTTGTTAAACCTTCAAACAAGGGTACTTTGTGATCTCTTGATGTATCCTATTGTTTATTATTGTAATTCACATTTATATATCATCATTAACTAGGACAATTATTGTAATTCACATTTATACATCATCATTAAACTATGATGATTATTGTAATTCACACATCATCATTAACTATAATAATTATTGTAATTCACATATATACATCATCATTATAAGACAATATAATAAGCTCTATATCAATGGCATTAATTGAAATATCAGTGTCTTTCTTGTAAATCTATGGATATAAAGCAATTTCTATTTTAGTTGAAATCTTATTGAAATCTTATTAGATCAGATTTTTAGAATTTTGAAAGAAAAAAGAGTGCATGAATTATGCAAATTGTGCCTGAGATCTACAAATGCTGTAAAATGGTCAAATCTTAGCTGATTTTGATGAAATGTGTTGCTACTATGATGGTTTTTAATAGATTGTAAAACATTTAAGCTAATGTTGGGTGTACAAACAGATCTCCGTGGTGTAGTGGTTAGTGCTTTGTCCTCTCACCCGCACAAACTGGGTTTGTGTCCCGGTGGGTCTGCAACCAGTGAGTTCACAACTGGTTATCAAAGGCTGTGGACGTCTTAATATAATGTCCAGCACTGGATGCTTTCGGGACGTTAAACCTTGCTATGCTATGCTACATGTCCACACCTTTAATCGGTGATGAAGAATGTAAGTGCTCATATACTTTTCAGCATGAAGAACACACACTGCAGTAAATATCAAAAATAAGTTTGATGAACCAATGAATATCCAAATACAATCAGAACAAACATAGAATATTTCGGCTCCCTGGAACCTTCGACAGCTAACTCATATGACAACTGAAGAAAGAAAAACACGTTCAAGTAGCTATTGATTTCTAACAAAAGTAAAAGAGTAGTCCACCAGGAAACCAAGGTCTTTATTCAGACCTGTGTTGTATGCATCCAACCCTTTTATAATTTTCTGTTGAAGAGCTTTCTGGCATTTGTGTTGGGAAAACCATGCTTAACAATGATGCAGCATAAATCTTTAATTGAGTGAGAGGGGCGTTAAAGTGTGTGGCCATGGGAAAACCAGGGAGGGTTGTTTCTTATTTAGCAGAGGACACGATCGCTTTACTAGTACTTATACCTTTTGTATTTCATCATTTTAATTGCATATTTGGTAACACCCACGCGAACATCGAACACTCAGATTATACTGTCCTGTACTGTATTGTACTGTCCTTGTACAGAGTCCTGCTCTTTTTGCGCACTGACATCAAAGTGCTCCAGTGTTGAATGTAGGAACACATTTCTAATTTCCTTTTGATGACATTTTAGAACGTTTGAAAATCTAACTTATGCCTTACTGATCATGGCCTAAGCTGTAGGTGTTACTAGTGTTAAGTATGAAGTACAGTAGTAGTGCAAACAAATTAATTCTGTATTAGTTTTGGGCTAAGGAATTTCCCCCTTATAATTCTTTTTGGGAGAGGTTTGATTTTTTTTTGGTGGGGATCCAGCAAGTGTGCTTCTTAATGTGAACACAGTATACACAAATCCTGAGGAGAACTCTCATAAGGGCTGCACAGGGTGTTGAAAATGTTTTGAAAAAGTTGCTTCTTTTTCTGTTGATCATCTTCTTAATATTGGGGCGTGAGGGGTCTGTGCCTGTGCATGAACAAAGTTGCCTTGATCCTTTGCTAAAAAATTGAGGGGTTTATGGCAATAGTGCCCCTGTCCCACATGCCCCATCTCCCATCATATTTAATCACTTGCATTAGCTACATAAAACATGCATAATGCATTTCATCATTGATAGGATACTGGGAGGGTACCTTTGTCTTTGCATACAATTAATTTTACTACACTTACTAAAATATGAACTTAATTTTATTTCAATGGTTGTTGGGGTAAGCTTGTATGATGGAAGGTAAAAAGAGGAGAACAAGGATACTATCTGGTGTCTTATAGAGAGATTTCATCATGTGACTCTCAAACTGGCAGCCATTTTGCAGGAAAGCGTCATTGCGTTTCATGCATCTTCACATAGCTCCAGTCACATCACATGTACAACAAACGTACTACATGCTAATCTACCTATCAGTTCAGCGAATTTTACTGATTGCAGTTTTTTTTTTATTCACTTCAGATTTTACTTCATTTTAATTTATTTTAAATATTATTCACCGGGTGTGAGAATAGTAACTTTTACGTGAACACCAGCTAATTGTTCGTTATACTCAGACAAAGCCTACATACCTGATATAAAGTGCTTGCTGCAAATCCTAGTGTGAACCAAAGGTTGAAGCCGTTGCATTGTACAGCATGCAAAAACCCACTTCAAATATCAATCACGATTAGATGGAACTTGAGAAAACGTGTTTTTATTCCTCTGCACACATCTAGTAGTGCAACCTACAGCACAGCAAGATTCCGGCATAATTATCTTACAAAAATAATTTGATATAACAATATGCAAACGTGTGTAAGTCTAATTAAGTATACAGCAGACGACAGTATTCTCGCCCTACAAAATGGTGATGTAAACAAAGTCATGTGACCTCATGATGTCAGCTGAAACACCCTTATTCAGCTGAGGACTTGTTGAGTTTTAAAAGTGCCTGAATTTGTTTGCAAATACTACAAAGGAGTCTGGTAGATAGAAAGTCTTGGGCAGCACATCCTCACTTTCTTAATATTTAGTAGGGTGGGGTTAGGGGTGAAGTTAGGGGTGGGGAAAGAGAAGGCTCTATGCCCAACTTTTGAATCTTCAGAGGGGTCTGAAGATTCTCAGTTTTAATATTCTAATTGTTTAATTCTATAGTGTCAAAGAACTGCTCATAGACCTCTCAAAGTGCTCTTCTTTCTCCAAATGTTTGCCTACCTCCAAATACTAGCTGCAATAAAGAGAAGAATTTTGTCAAAAAATTGCTGATACTAACAGCGCATTTGTGACATACTTGTGACGTCACTTTAGCGGCCCAGTTATGGTTATTGATTGGCTTGTCAGTACTTGTGTAGATATTTCAACCAATCAGAAACTTTGAATTGTGTCTCCACATTAACATGAAAACAGTGCTTCACACTGTGTCACTGAATATTCCAATTTCTTAACTTTGCATTCTTTAAAACACTTTTAAAAATTAAAGGCTATATCCTTACCATTTTCTCCATACTCCTGTCTTACAGCATGTCCCAGTATCCAATCACACACAGCTCTCTTATCATTTTTGTTTACAGGACACTCAAGGTCACCTAAGTACTGCAAGGACATTTGAAAAAGAAAAAAAATATGTTTGTTTATTTCACCAGGACACACCTATGATGTGTGATAACTTTACCGATCTGGTAACACAATCTTTTAAAACTATGACAGTAGCAAGACATTCAGATCAGTCATAACTTGACCATTTTACAACATCAGTCATAATTTGACCATTTCACAATTTTCTGAGTTTTCAGGAATACTAATGCAAATTTTTATGTTACTTAATTTGTAGGGGTACAATTAACTAATACTATTAACAAAAGTTTTTGAACCATTACCATAACCCCAAACAGAAAAGAAAGTATATTCTAGCAGGAATGGACTTTCTCCCCTTTTCATTATATTTAGTGACTGAACTCTAAATTTAGAGAAAATCTTTATCTTGTCATACATAAAAAATTAACATATAATGACTATTTCTCAAACTTTCATCTGCCATAACTCTGCACCATAACTCTGTGCTACAACTGATAATATAACAAACTTTAGACTCTTTTTAATAGCCTTTCAATTCTCTTCGTCCATAAGCCCTTGTAACACTTCAGGTAATATCAGCTACATTGTCTGAAGATACTGTATATCATAAATCATGAAAATAGCAACAAATTTTATTAGAGTTTATTAAAATCTGATCATTTTACGATTTTTTCCTTCAATTTTTAGATCTAGTAAATAGTCCTTTTCTAACTTGAGTTGACCGTTTTTTGACCGTTTTTTAGTGTTATTTACATTACTTCCAACTACTGTTATATCTGTGTCTCTTGTCAGTGAAACAACAGATATCCAACCATATTGGCAAACCACTAACAACGAGAGAGTTGCCATTTTAAAACAACAACTCCATAAAGCAACGAATCAAACATGTGTTAATGGTGTTTTTTACATCTAATCTGGCAAGATGTCTTTGTAACGTTCCCCTAAATTTCTCTGCTTAATGTCTTTGTCAAGCACAGCTGTATATCCTTTTGAGAATTTCTATTGTACAAGATAAGCTTTAAATTGATTTTCAGAATTTGCGAATAACCAAAATTAAGGTCTTTGCCATTTGAACTACAGTAATGCTATTTAAATGGCTTCTGGTACAGGATACACAAAGTGGAATAATGTATTCAAATTTCAATTAAACTTTATCAACAGATCTATCCTCTATAAAAGGTTGGTTTTTATCTACTATGATTTAGAACTGATAAAACAGGTCTAATTATAACTACAGTAGGCTAGCACTTGAGTGTAATGACGTACACAGTGCAAATGACGTTTAAATGGACAGGAAGTGCGCAGCGCAAATTAGAATTCACTCAACAATTTTCAAAAGGAATATTTGCTGTACATGAACTTTATCCTACTTTATTTTTCTTCCGGGCTGAGATCCCTTAGTCGACCTAACAAAGTATTGGAAAATATATGTAACAAGCATACAGTAGCCCTTTCAAAAGGGCTGGTTGTGGCTGTAGACTTCAGAATAAAGACACCCTATCAGCAAGGTCCAAATAAAGGCTCTTGCCAATACTTTTTTTCCATTCAAATTCCATTGCCATTTTGCAATGATATGATTTTGGTTGGGCCAAAGGATTAAAGTGTTTCGGCATTTGAAATTTAAAGCATGAATACAATTTTACTCCAAATAGTGTCCCATTTAACATTTAGTCCACTTTCTGCCCAGTCCTTCAGTTCTATTAGGGAGTTGTTCTGGTTCTATGCAGTCACACTATAATAATGTTTTTATGCATTCAAGTACTGTGTATACGTCAATCCAGGAGTTTGATATTCACAGTTCGTAGTATTATATTACAATACAAACAACTCACAGGTTTTTTCTCACACATTTTGTTCACCTTTTTGTATAACGGTAGTGCCCAACACATTTTGTAAATTTGACTTTAAAAACAATCCCAATATATTTTTCTGTCATGGCCCTCAGGCTCAAAATCTGCCATCTTTTAATTAAGAATTCTATTTTAAATTTGATTAAATGAAGAGAATATGGCCTTCAAATTAAGTGTTATTTATCTAATGTTGTATTTGATAGTTACGATGTTACAATCAATTTCAGCAATGCTAATTCAGAAATTTATGGCGTGTTTTTATTCGCAAAAATCATGTAAATTGGCAATGTTAAGGAATGCAGAAGAAAGCTTCCGGTGCCAATCCGATATTCTAATAGCCAGGTCTAAAACGTGATATTAAGAATTATATCATTTAGACTTTTTTTACTGCTTCAGAAACTTAAAAAAAATTCATTTCACCCAAATATATTTTGAAGAGTCACAAAGAGATAGTGAAGGAGAATATCATTATTTGAAATTTTAAATGAACGAGGCTAGTCTCACTAGATGTAGTGAGATGAACACTTCACTCAGTAGGAACTACATGCTAGGCAATAAATACATACAGTATTGTATGGCAGCCAAGTAGTGGCTACTCAGTACGCAAGCCGTCAGTGGCCTGTTGGCATTATACTGGCAGCACAACTGCAGCGTTTAGCCGGTGGAGACACGCTGCATTATCCCGGCGCCAAGGCGGCAGCTCTAGTAGCTATGGACTTGCACCCATAGCCATATTTGAGGCGGAGATTGAAAATTTAAAAAACAAACAGTTATTCCAATGCATAACCTTATACATAACTTAATGCATAATCAACGTATTTATATCCTCAATTATATTAGTAAAGGAATTTCCTATGTAAATGTTTGTTTACAAGTACTATGGTAAATAAAATATCTGTTGATGAACAAATATTGGCATATAATTATTATATCATATTCTATTTGATAAATATGCAAAATATGCAAATAGAACTTTATAAATATTAGCATATGATTATTATATCATATTCTATTTAATAAATATGCAAAATATGCAAATATAACTTTACCCCAGACTTTGTATAATAATTAAAACTGTTAAATTTCCTAATAATGCGGGTAACTATTACATCAAGCATGGTCGAGTGATAGCAACGTTGCTAAAGCCATGCATTTGAAGTAGAGTAATATCACATTGTGATTATTCAATCAAATATTTCCTGGCAAATACTTTTTATATGATCGGCATTACGTCAGGCCACCAGCGGGCCTATATCGAGCCATGGTCCGTATGCAGCACATGCGGTCCTCTGCACAAGTGGCCCTCCACTCATGCAGCCCATCGCTCATGCAGCCCTCCGCATATGCAGCCCTCTGGCGGGCCACTGGCATTGCCACAAGCGGGCCGCCATCTTTGCTGCTAGCAATCCGCCGATGGGCTGACAGCGGCAGACTGGGTATAGCATATATGGTCAGAATGTTGACTACACCTGATGCAGTGTAGTTAACTGAAACTTCAAGAGCAAAGTTAAGAAATCAGTAGCATCCATCCATATACACTCTAATCTTGAAAGCTGTCAAATTCGAAGTGGGTAGAATTTACTTCAAGAGAACCAAGTTAAAGGTCATCTTTATTTATTGTATTTATTCTATTTTATGATAAATAAATAAAAACCTAGGCTACATCACTTTATTCTCTTTCTTTAAGGAGCGTGTATAGCTTTTCATTTTTGAGGAACATAAGACCCTCTCCCCCCCTTCCCGCAAAAAAAAACAAAAAATACTGAAGGCAGGCTTCAGATAAGGGATGACAGAGGTGTATGAGAAAGCTGAAAGGGTTTCTATTTCCCGGTTGCATGCATGCTTTATTTTAATGACAAAGTGTGAAATGTTTAACATCAAATTGAAGGAAAATGCATCACAATTTTGAAAATCTTGTTTGATTTTGGCAACAGTTCCTAAAAATTTCTTGAAATTGACAGTGCTTTCAAGGAAAGTGAAGAATTTCCCCCAAAATTCCCAGAAAGATTTCAAAAAATGAAGGAAATTCCCCCTCCCAAAATAATAAATTTTCTCAAAAATTGACAAAGATTTCCTTAAAATTCATGAAAATTTCACAAAAATAAAGGAAATTTCCTTTAAAAAAATGAAGGAGATTTCCCAAAAATAAACGAACATTTTCTTCAAATTCATTAAAATTTTGCAGATTTTATTTATTTATTTATATAAATATATAAAAAAAAAAAAAAAAAAAAATTTTGGAGGGCGGAGGGGAACACTATAATATTTTAGGGAAATAAGTCCCCTTAGACATGCCTCTGAATTGATTCGATTTATTTTCGTCTTCGCTTCAGATCAGTTTACAACGATTATACATAAATCATAGCAAAGTGTTTGCTCAATGAAATATTCAAAAACATTGTTTGAACGGGGAGCTTTTAAAGTAACAGCTCCCTAGTTTAAATCATGAGTATAGAACACACACTTAATAGCTGTAACCGTGTGATGTGTTTAGTGAAAGAAGATAAAGGACCAGAAATAAGTAATCTTTTTTAGTATGGCCCTTGAAAATGAATAATAATAATAAGTTCTTCATTACTATCCATACATTAAAAACAAAATGACACGACAGCCCTTTTTAAAAGGTGTTCTTGTAATGTTTTTAATTGTAATGATTTTCAGTATATATTCAGCAATACTGGACCTGCCATGTCCTTGAGGGCCACGACAGAAAAAGGACATACAGTACATAGAATGAGAATAGCATCACTATCATTGGTGACAATAAAAAAAAGTAGTAGAAGAATGTTAATGACATTGTAATCAACTGGTCGTTTTTTCTAATGTACAACTTGTTTGATTATCTGAGATATATGCTTACATGATATTTTATCATTTTCTTTTCCTGATGTGCACAAAGCTTGTACCTACAGTATCTTGGCAAATTACACAGCACATGATGATGAGTAGGCATTATATATTTAAGTTTTTATTTATCAAAACAATTTAAAATTAGAACATGTGACACATTAAACAGGCTTGCACCTGTTTAAAAGGATATGATGCAAACAATTGTGGTATTAAATGATTTGGTTTGCAGACCCTTAGCTTGATTTAAAAAGGGGCAAGGATGTTAGATTTGTTGAGGAGTACATTGTTATGCGTGAGAAGTGCTGCACCTTTTCGGCACGAGGTCCAGAGGTCCCCTTAAGGTTTAATCCCTTAGTGAAGCTCTAGGATTTTATAGTTATAATCATACCTCAGAATAAAACTATTCTGACTAAAAAAAACCATACATGAACCAAACAGGACAATTTCTTACTATGCTATTACTCTGTGTTCTGTATCCATGTAAAATATTTCAATTGTGAGGTTTATTCAGATCATTAAGTTTAAAAAAAAATAATTGTCTTAATGTAAGAGAAAAAATGTACATTTTTTCTGATGAGGGGTAGGGCAGACCAAAAAAAAAGAAGGGGGGGGGCACCCCCTCTGAAACAGCAAAGCTAGGGTACTGGCTTGGTTTGGTGGTGTTTAATGTCATGTTGACAGTGCAGTAAATGGTAACACACAGGTGAACTTAACTATAACCTAATTCTGTGATAATAGATATAAAAGGAAAATATAAAAGAAAGGTGCATTGAAGGATGGAAGACTTGTGGGAAGGGAGGGGCTCAAATGCAGTTATAGTAGTTGATGCATTTAATAAAGTCCTGGAGGGAGAAAGGCGAGTCCTGGAGGGAGAGAGGCGAGTCCTGGAGGGAGAGAGGCGAGTCCTGGAGGGAGAGAGGCGAGTCCTGGAGGGAGAGAGGCGAGTCCTGGAGGGAGAGAGGCGAGTCCTGGAGGGAGAAAGGCGAGTCCTGGAGGGAGAGAGGCGAGTCCTGGAGGGAGAGAAGCGAGTCCTGGAGGGAGAGAGGACAGTTCTGGAGGGAGAGAGGAGAGTTCTGGAGAGAGAAAGAGAGGAGAGTTCTGGAGGGAGAGAGGCGAGTTCTGGAGGGAGAGAGGAAAGAGGCGAGTTCTGGAGGGAGAGAGGAGAGTTCTGGAGGGAGAAAAGTGAGTCCTGGAGGGAGAGAGGACAATTCTGGAGGGAGAGAGGAGAGATCTGGAGGGAGAGAGGAGAGTTCCAGAGAAAGAGAGGAGAGTTCTGGAGGGAGAGAGGAGAGTTCTGGAGAAAGGAGAGTTCTAAAGGGAGATAGGAGAGTTCTGGAGGGAGAGAGGAGAGTTCTAGAGGAAGAAAGGAAAGTTCTAGAGGAAGAGAGAGTTCTAGAGGAAAAGAGGGGAGTTCTGGAGGGAGAGAGGAGAGTTCTGGAGGGAGAGAGGAGAGTTTTGGAGGGAGAGAGGCAAGGTCAGGAAGGAGAGAGAAGAGATCTGGAGGGAGAGAGGAGAGTTCTCGAGGGAGAGAGGAGACTTCTAGAGGAAGAGAGGAGATTCTAGAGGGAGAGAGGAGACTTCTAGAGGGAGAGAGGAGTGTTCTAGAAGGAGAGAGAGTTCTAGAGGGAGAGAGGAGAGTTCTAGAGGGAGAGAGGAGAGTTCTAGAGGAAGAAAGGAAAGTTCTAGAGGAAGAGAGAGTTCTAGAGGAAAAGAGGAGCGTTCTAGAGGAAGAGAGAGTTCTAGAAAAAGAGAGGAGCGTTCTAGAGGAAGAGAGAGTTCTAGAGGAAGAAAGGAGATTTCTAGAGGACGAGAGGAGAGTTCTAGAGGGAGAGAGGAGAGTTTTAGAGGGAGAGAGAAGAGTTCTAGAGGGAGAGAGGAGAGTTCTAGAGGTGAAGAGTAGGCAATCCAGGAGGATATCTTTTGATGGTGACATGTTGCAGTTATTACAGAATGGTAAAATGGGAGGTGTCAAGTAGATGGGATTGGGAGAAAGAGGTGTGTTATTAGGCGGTTATGATGACCTTGTTTTTTGAGAGGTCGGCGAGGGTTGATATAGTGGGTTGTATGTTGTGGAATCTGGAAGTCCCCGTTCCTTTGACATTGTGAGTGGAGTTTAGATATCAAAGTTGGTCCTGGGGAAGGGAATTAAGCTGGGTGTTTGCTCAGCGGCAGTATCAGCTCTTCATGACCCATGCGGCTGAGAATCTCGAAGAACTGAAAGTTTTTCTGGAGTACAGGTGAGAAGAGTTTTTTTAAGATTAGATGGATTATGGGATTGTTCCATCTTAGATTATGTATGGAAGTGTGGATTGATTTGAAGTCAGAACAGATGGCGTACTAAGCACTAGTTAAGAGTGAAAAGAATGGTTTCAGCATTAGTGGAGAAATGGAAGAGTGATTTTGTGTGTGATGGCGGCATCTTCAATATTTGTTGTTATCTTTGGAACCATCAGTGTAAATGTCAGTGTAATTTGTGACATGGAATTTGATTTGATTGTGGAGATTAAAGATCTACATGGACAAGTAGGCCTAGCAACAAGTTAAGCTTAACTGGAGGAAAATATTTCATAAACCATAAAAATAGCCAAATGTTCAATAAAAATCAGTTAAAATTGACCATTTTACAGCATTTTGAATTTTAAGGCCTTATTCAGGCAAATCTTATTTAGAACTTGTGACATCACAAGGAAACCTATAATTTCCTTATGTTAGTTTATTGTTTTTCAATCCTGCACCAGCATTATTTGAATGGGAGCAGTTGAATATAAAGAAGTTTTGAATCTCCATCATATCATGATAAATATCATTCAAAATTTAGGTCAGTAACAGAGCTGTCCTCTTTCACATCTTTTCCAAACAACTGCTGCACCCCTCCTAATCCCCTGTCTGCCTTGTTATAGATTACAAATTTAGTACGGTCATTGAAAATTCCTCAAACTGTGATCAACCATAACTAAAATAGCTTTACCCGAAATTCAGAGATTGGGAGAACGCCATAGACCTATAAAAATCAACTTTTTTTATTTTTCTCTGGTCAATCCTGATGTAAACGTCTACATTTACATTTACCATATTCAACGTAATAAGCGTCTATGCTAATGAAGTTTGATTGTACAATTCTTTTTTCGTAAACAATGTTTTGATGCACAATATACACTAATCTTACATTAGATCAGCCTTGCAAAGAAAATATTATCATGTCCCAAAACTGAGGTTTGTTTATCTCTATTCAAGATATATTTAAAGATTCATATGAGGCTTTTGTTCGGTTTACAATAGACGAAATCGGCTTCGTTTGTTTACGAGTGTCATGTGAGCTGAATTGGGTGTTCATTACTCGATTAAATTAGATTTACAATTCTGTGTGACTGTTCTGGGTTGTTTAAGCATGAATGTATATTGTTATTTTATCGTAGTTTTATCAACTGAATTTGTTACTTGCATCTAGTTTTTTGAGAAGTGCTTAAATAGTCAAAAACAGGTAAGTTGTATCTTACAGACAGGTACATTACTTACTTACATTACTATGTCTATAATTAACAAATTGGAGGAGCAGCGTGAGTTTCAATGGGATTGGAAATTGTCGTCAAAATACTAATAGTAGTTTGACGAAAATTCTGGCAATTTCTTTGATGATGATATTCATTATTTATTTACACATCCGAATCCCATCAGCCTAGATGGATTATGGCACCTTCAGAATGAGGCCAAGCACCCTCTTGACTTGTGTAGAGCCCCTAACGTTTTTGAATAAAGTCCTGATCAATTATAGTATTGAAATAAACTGAGAGGGGTGGGGAGTATCCCCCCAGGGGTGGCAATGAGTATCGCCGGTTGGGATCTACGGTACAAAAATGACAGCTGAACACACAAAAACTTGAAAGCACAAAAAAACAAACAGAGACCAATGACCTGCAGTTCAACACAGCTGTACACAGGAGACACCCAAAACCAACTCATTAATTTGTTGACACAAAGCAAACTACAAATAAACCCCCCAAAATAAACCCAAGACAGCAAGAACTCTGTCTTCACTCTAGATTCCTATTCCACCCTAAATGGGATCAGCTAATCTAAAATAACTCACAATACCCTTAAACAATTTCATTATATATGAAACCATGAAAAAACAACATAATAACAATCAATACCAACACAAAGAATAATACTATTACAGACAGGTCCCTAATTAAATAAATCAACGTCTCCTGACTCTTTACTAGTAAACAGAACCTATGTTCTTACAAAAACTTAGAATACCGTTGTACACGAGCACTCAATTTTATCTCCTCGACTTTTACAGTACAGACGGCCTATTTTCTATTAAAGAACCTGAACCACTTTCATAATATACTGTATTAGCATAGTAACAAAATACAAATGAAAATAATTAATTAAATCAATACATTTTCAATATCATCAACAATATGATAATCACAGGCCTAGCAAAAGAGAGGTTATCCAGCACATCATCTTCCTGAATGAGACTTCATTTCTCATTTCTTAATAAATACCTAAATTCACAATACAGGGCCTAAAAACTACATGGTACACAACAAGATTCTCTTCCAATCCACAATCATTTCACTTTCTCTCGAGATCGCTACGCTTGGGACATCGCTATGCTTTTGAATAGAACTGGAATTATTCTTTTATACATGTGAAATATTTCTTCACTCACTACACTTATTACTGCAATAAATATTACAACAGATAATACAATTTGTCTGGCAGCATAAACATCAACGTCAGAGAGCCCGAATACTCCCATCTGCAACACTGATACTATACAACCGCAATTTCCTTTACACTCCACATCCACCAACGTCAGACAGCCTATACTCCATCTGCAATGCTGACAAACCAGTTTACTTCCACAGTGAAGCACACTGTTGTTAACGTAACGTAATATCTATTTCAGCAAATGGTGACGCCATCTTAATTAAAGTTGCAAACTTACGAAAACTTGTCAAAAGTCACTCTACAATCATCGAAAGTGTTCAAAATACGCTTAAACAAAAATAAGAATTACTGGGATACATCTGATTAAGAGAATTGACAAATTTATTTGCAATATAGCTCACAACAAGGGTTGACGAACTTGAAACTTAAAAGTCCAGAGCTGCTGGCAAACGATATAGGTCCTCATGCAATGACTCCAGCCAGCAAAATGAATAGGATACTGCCTGAATATAAACATCCTGTTGACAAGTACAGTAGGCCCTTTGTCCACATGGCACTGTTTGTTTACACACTGCATCTCAAAAAGGTCAATGTCACTAAGCAGAAAACTCACGGTGGCGCTCTAGCACAATTGCATGAATAAATGTAAAATGATAACAAATTTCCACTTCACAACAGTATGTAGGCCTTATTTCTTACATCTAGCCTGCATTTCTGCTTGAAGATTCATAAACGATTACATCTGGTATGTGGATTATCCATAAATTGGGAAAAATCATCTTGCTCAATATTATTCAATCCTTTTAACTTAATTTACATATTAAAACCTTCACTTCAGTTAGGTGAGAGTAAAGTCCTCTCAACCCAAGAGTCAAGCAGCACCATCAATACAGTGTACGATTGGCATGTTATCAATACAGTGTACGATTGGCATGTTATCAATACAGTGTGCGATTGGCATGTTGGAGGTGTCAGGTTTGGGTCTTGGCTTAGACCAAAAGTCTTTTAGAAGCAGAAATGCAGATTGATACACTGACTCCTCATTTGGCTGTTGATAGAATGCACCTTCCAAAGTTTGATCCACAGTTTTTCTATTTCTGTTCAGGGTTGGACATCCTGGCAATCTCCACAAGTCAGGATATAAATGCCAAGATGGGATCGCTGGGACTGGAAGTGGATGAACACCGGTGAAATTCGAGAAGTGTACAGAGAACCAGGTGGATTGCGTACTGTAACTTCTACCATCGTGACCGACAGCTTAACATCCCCTCCGAAGAATGGTAAGCGCCATTCCACTGCTGCTATTTCTCACAGCAGCTGAATGAGGAGTGGGTGAAGAGATGATAAGCCTTCCGTTCCGATGGTGGGAGAGTTCTATGAGCACTTCTCAAAAAGAACAGGAAATGTTGCTGTTGTTCATCAACTCCTTGTTCTGTCAAGAGGGATCATGCTGGAAGCTCTACATGTACATTGTTGTCTCCCTCACAGAGTAATCTGTGTTGATTCCAGAACCAGAATATTCAGGAAGGAAATTTAATATTTAGACGATCGAATGCATTGTAAGCAAAACCATGATACATTTTTCTAACCTTTCAGCATGAATTAGATGTGCAATATCTAATTATAAAGCTTAACTGTAACTATCTTTTTGATGAATTCATTTACTACCATCTTTTTTATAATTTCATTTTTGCAGTCATAAACTTGGGATTCTTGCAAGAAAAATTTCACATTTCTGTTGTGCTGGAGGGTGCACTAATTCGTCTGACAAATGACAAGACCTTTCATTCCATAACTTACCACAAGGAGACAAATCCAGGCTGATGATATGGATCACAAAAATTTGGCAAGGCCCCCGTTACTTCCATATTTCCAATATACTAAAATTTGTTCAGGTCACTTTACAATGTTTTTTTTTATTTTATAGAACCTGACAAAAAAAAAAAAGCTTAAAAAGTGAAGCAGTGCCTTCAAAGTTGAGCTGGTCAGTGCCAAACACAGACAATTCAGATGAGAAACTGCCACATATGAGATCAATTGTAGAAAAACTAAAGAATCATGAAGATAAATAAGGTGAAGAAACTGCATCTGTGAAGGACATATATGTAATCATGACCAAACCTCTGTATCCAGAAAAGTACAAACTGATGATGATGTTAAATGTTGTAGTGAAAATGAAGACTCACCATGCCAACATCAATTTTCTGTTACACATTTAGTATAAAAGTGTACAACAGAAAAAAAAGAAGAAAGACTTTTTCCACATTTTACTGGTTTTAGCTCACATTGTCGGTTTAAACAACTCTTAGTTTTTCAGTCCCAGACTGTGACAGGGGTAACTTAATATATTGGGGAACTGGACAAGCATTGTTAAGAAAAATTATTACGGACCAACTTTTTCATGATCAAGATGAACAGCAAAGCTGTGCAACATCTGATAATATTCAGCATGTCTCAAAGATTTCTGTAGAGGACAAATTTCTCATGGTTATGATGAAATTCCCAATGGGTGTAAGTATAATGCCTTGGCTGAAAGATTTAATTTAGCAGTGTTCTGTTTCTGCAAAACTTGTTACCTGGATAAATTATTTGTATGTAATTCTTGGTTAAATGAAAATTGGGCCAAATCGTACCACAATTTTAAACAACTCGCCCTAAGGAATTCCTTGATAAGTATGCTAACACTGTTACAATTATTGATGGTACAGAGTTGAAGATAGAAGTGCCCAGCTCGTTTCAAAAACAAAACGAAACCTACAGTTCATATAAAAGTCACCCAACAATGAAAGTCTTATTGGAGTTCATCCAAGAGGATTTATAGTGGGGCGGATATGTGAATGAGGTGTGCACTTCTGGATAGAAGCGTGAACACTTGCACAAAGGGGTTTTTGAGTATGCTGATTTCAAAAATTGCGGGAACCACGATGTCACTTTAACCCTTCCCGCCAAAAAAATTCAAAATTCAAAATGGCCACCACAAACACGTTTTTGCCCATAAATCAGCTGTTAGTGCCCCGATTGCCATGATCTTGGCATCTATACCTATTTTCTTGAGGTCAAGAAATCTAATAAAACCCATGCGAAACATCATAAGATCCATCTTCTTGCCAAAAAAATTGAAAATTCAATTCAAAATGGCCGCCACAAACTTAAATGAGAATCTCATGAGAAAAGAAAAGTTCTCATGAGAGCATGAAAAACAGTTATGAGAATCAGGACAAACAATTTTGCATGAGAACATGAGAATTATTTACCTCATGAGGACATAAAATGATCATGATAAATGATCATTATTGATGAAATGCAGAAGTTTTGGTTTGAAAAAGTGAGGACGAAGTTGGCTAATGAAAATCAAATTGATCAGGTGAAGACGGACATATCATGGTCAGCGTACTTTGCCAGCTTACAGGTGTCTCTACCCAAGACATCTGCAATTATCTCTCTCTTACCATTATTTCGAGATCAAGCACATTCACCCGCTATGGTCAAGCATGGGATGAATATCATCAAACAGATCACTGTTCGTGTCAACCCAGGCCAGATACCACTGCTCACTGTCGATCAGCCATTATATGCAATTGCAAAACGAATTCAGTAGAAATGGCCAGAAGAGTATGGTGAAAGACATTACTTTGTACTGATGGGGGGTCTCCATATAAAAATGGCCATGTTGAAAGTAATTGGCGACTGGCTTGATGGTAGTGGTTGGACCTATGTTATGACTTCGGCCAATGTTACAACTGAGGGACGTGCAGCTGGTCTGCATAAAGGTTCACACACATCCAGAGGTCAGTGGGCACATCAAGTAACCGCAGCGGCTCTGTACATTCTCCTTCACAGGTCATATGCTGAGTATCAAATCAACACATCAGATGATGAACAAATACACTATGATGAGTGGTGTAAACAGATGGCTTCATAGCATCCTCAGTTCGATTACTGGTACAAAGTCTGGCAGTTGGAACTTCTCTTCCTACAGTTCCTTAGATCACAGCGTGAGCAAAGATATGTTGCCTACGTGCAGTCACTTGGAAAGATTATTCCATGGATGTTCGCTCTTGACCACTACCACTATGCTCGCTGGATGACCGTTCATGTGGGGACCTACAATCCCTCGAGATTAACTGCCCTACCACACATGCAGAGTTCCTCAAAGGCAACTTTGTGACACAGAAAACTATGCACAAATTCTCAGCACTAGCCCATGATCGAGTTCATGAACAGCTGAATGCAATGGTGAAGGGAGATGGAGGCATAATAGGTATCACTGAAAATGAAGCAGCACTAGCAAGGTGGATGGTGGCAGGTCCAGAAACAGCTAGACTTCTAATGGAGTATGATGACAAACATGCTAGGGGAAAGAAGGACACAGAACGCCACCATGAACAAATACCAAGTGTACAGAAGCCTTTCTTGTCTCACGTCAAGAGTGTCACTGATGTAATGGGTAAACTTGGCAACCCCTTTGCTGATACAAGCACAGACCTCTACGCACTTGACACCAAAGTGATAATGTCTGATAGTGTGGTAAATGCTATAAGGTCCGCAGAAGACATAGGCAAAACACAGTACAAGAAATTAGTTGCCGAGCGTATCAATGGCACAATCACTGCATTCAAAGACACCATACATAAGAACAATCTGCCTTTGTTAAATTCTAGTTCACGAAAGAAACCTGCGAAGTCCGCTTCCAAGATTTCCAACCTGCATAGTGATGTGTGTCTCTTTTCACGGATGTATATATCGTGTCAAGCTAGAGAAAGGGATATGGATGCCTTCTTCAGCCATGAAAATCATGCCTGGCCTCCATCTTTGGCATCAAATGGTATTATGCATCAAACATGCAAATCTGACTTGATGGGATGCATGGAGACAATGGTACCACAACCAGAATCTGTTCCAAAAGTTGACGTCAAAATTGTTGACGGTGCTGCCCTTGTGCACATGCTTGATCCAAAGAAGCCCAAACTTTCTGTCAAAACATTCCAGGACTATTCACAACTGGTGTTCTTGCCTTACATAGAACACATGTTACAAGACGTTGTTCGTGTAGATGTTGTCTGGGATGCCTACAGGGAGGACAGTCTAAAGACACAAACACGACAGAGCCGTGGATCTGGTAATCATATCCGGGTGGACAACAACACCAATATTCCTGTTAACTGGAAGAACTTCCTTCGCTGTGATGCAAACAAAGACAGCCTGTTCCGACTTCTAGCCAATGCAATACAATAGTTTCAACCTCCCCCAGGGAAGCAAGTGATCTCCACACATGGCCAGAATGTTGTATTATCTCCCATTAATGACCTTTCAAGCTTGTCCTGCACTCACGAAGAAGCGGACACACAGCTTCTTTTTCATGCTTCCTATGCGTTCCATCATGGATTTACCAAGCTGATGATACACGCAACAGATACTGATGTGGTGGTTATTGCGCTTGCAGTGTCCAGCGTTTTACAGGACTGTGAAATATGGATAGCATTTGGTCATGGTAGTAGACTACGTTACATCCCATGCCACCTAATTGCAGCGGAATTAGGCAATGACGCGTCATGGGGTTTACTATTCTTGCACGCAATATCAGGATGTGATACTGTCTCTGCCTTTCATGGAATTGGAAAGAGAACCGCTTGGGCTGTATGGTGGAGTATGCCTCATCTCAAACCAATTTTTGCTCGGTTATTCCATGCTCCATGCCAGGTTTCCCCCAGCGACTTGGAGCAAATAGAGAGATATGTTGTTCTCTTGTATCAGCGAACATCATCACTCAACCATGTGAATGAAGCCAGGAAGCACTTGTTCACTCAAAACCGTAAGATGGAAAACATTCCTCCAACGTTACATGCCCTGGAACAGCATGTAAAAAGGGCTGTTTATCAGGCAGGGCACATCTGGGGACAGTCACTTATAGGAGACCCTTAAGTTCCATCGCCAGATTTATGGGGCTGGGATAGAGTAAGAGGTGATTCCCCATGGACTCCATGCTGGACCACTCTTCCAGAGGCAGCCAAAGCTTGTCAGGAACTGCTGAAATGTGGATGCAAAAAGTCTTGTACAAAAAGATGCAAGTGTGTCTGCGCAAATCTCAAGTGTACACAGTTGTCCTTCTGTTCCGGACAGTGTAGCAGAGAATAAAGCAAATCTGAACATATGAGATACTGACAACGATCATGTAATCATTTTTAACATAATGTATGACACACTATTTGACTGCTTTACCTGAAAAAGGTATACCATGCTTAATTGTGATATACTTTGATCTGACAAATAAATGCTATTATATGGAATTGTTTTCAACTTTTTACCATAATATTTCATATGTATTCTACCCACTTGGTATAGATAGTAAGATCACGGTGATTGGGGCAGGTTTTTTGGTCAAAAACTTGTTTTGTGAGGGCATTTTGATTGTATCTGTTTTACTATTCACAATATAATGTACGTCATGATATTTCATGTTTTCTATTGGGTTCCTTGACATAAAACAGGTATAGATACCAATAAATGATGGCTGGATAGCCATTTTATGGTCAACAATGGATTTGCGACGGCCATTTTGAATTCTAGGTTTTTTGTGGGAAGATGTTATGATAGTTTACGTGGGTTTTATTGGGTACATTGACCTCAAAAACATATGTCTAGAGACCAAGATTATGGCTATTTGGGCACTTAGATCCGTTTTATGGTAAAAAAGCTTTCTTGTGGCGGCCATTTTGATTTTTTTTGGAGGAAGATGTATCTCATGATGTTTGGCATATGTTTTATTGGATTTCTTGACCTCAAGAACATAGGTATAGACACCAAGATCATGTTAATCGGGGAACTAACATCTGATTTATGGGCAAAAACGTGTTTATGGCGGCCATTTTGAAATTTCGACGGGAAACGTTAAAGCGACATCGTGGTTCCCGCAATTTTTGAAATCAGCATACTCAAAAACCCCTTTGTGCAAATTTTCATGCTTCTATCCAGAAGTGCACACTTTAAGTAAAAATTGTTACATATCCGCCCCACTATTATATTTGTGTCCCAAATGTACCAAAGTTCTATAAGTGATAAGGAGATTGTGAAAAGGTCAGGCTTCTTGACAGTTTTAAAGTGAAAAATTAGTAATGGTTAAATTCATAAAGGGGATGCTGTAATGGCTGATAAAGGCTTTCAAATTGGTAATGAATTAAAGAAAATTGGATTGATGCTGGACATACCAGCATTTCCTAAAA
Source organism: Chiridota heheva (assembly GCA_020152595.1). NCBI lineage: Eukaryota > Metazoa > Echinodermata > Holothuroidea > Apodida > Chiridotidae > Chiridota > Chiridota heheva. Next base: position 2,962,341 of record JAIGNY010003617.1, read on the forward strand.
CCAAGGGAGGTTTTTCAGAGGGCGATGTTATCGTAATACAGACTATTACAATGCATAGGATATATATTAAAACATTTTTTTTTTAGGTGCAAAGGCATGTAACCTTGGTTTGCATGAAATCGGGATAAGTTATGTCAAACTAAGTTCACCTTTGCATATTTCTACAGCTGTTCTGAACTGACCTTTCTGTTGTGTGAGATGCACAATAGGTGTATCTCATCTAATGCATTCCTTTAATTTACATGTTCTTTATCCTAGAGGTAAAGTGTGGAATTTGTCTTACATAAGCTTACTGCCTTAATAATGCAGATTACTTGTTTTAGATTTAGCATTATCTGATTGGATGGTCCTTATCACATGACCTGTGAGATAAACCTTACTTTCTTTAGGAATAATTAGTGGGGATAAGTGTTGTTTTCAGTTTGAGAGCAGAACCAGTTTTAGGTCTGATTGAGGTACAGCTGCCAGTATCTGGAACAGGGAAGCAAAGATGGACTTAGCCTAAGTGATATACCTGAAGACTAAGGTTTACGTCAAGCTAACCCTAGTGCATGGCTCTGATTTATTTCTCTCTTTTTGTTTTATCTAAGTGTAATTGGGACCACACAATAAATCCAAAGAGTTAAATTTTCCCCAGTGTTTCACCTATTATTTCTTTTGTTTTCTGCTTTCCTGGTCGCCCAACACTTCGGACCAAGGACCCCACCCCGTGCTCTTGCTTGGCACGTAAAGAGCGATTGGTAAAGTGAGGAGATTTTGTATTTCTAATTCTGTAGTGACAGTAGCTAGGTTTGCCTCAAATCAAATTTGGAATGTAGCATGTTTGCTTTCAAATTTTTAAAACCTGATCCTTTAATCATCATTATTTACGGAACAGTAGGAATCATACATGTACGGGACAAAGGGCTGGAAATGCAACCCCCAACCCACCAGTCGGATGCATAGCATGCCTATTCGGGCAATACTACCATCTTTAAGTATAAAGTGATCAATTACGCTAATTTTCAACTAGTTCCGCGAATATGTTCTCAAAATATAAACACCCAATTCATGTCTCATGACCAGCGAAGCCGATTCGGTCTATTGGCAAGACCTTTGGCATTTTTTGCCATATTCTTCAATTTCTATCAAACACAAGGTCAAAACTACTTTCCAACCCCATTAAATGGAACTGAGGTATGAGTAAATCAAAGAAATGTGCTTGCAGCAATGCCTCAGGGACTTTGATACTGATAAAGATTTGTTACAGTGGGAGAGTTATAAAAGATCAACTAACTAATTTATAATTAAAGGGTTACTCTCTAAATACTGTAGATCACTTTGGATTAAGAGTAGAAGTGATTGTGAATATGAATTAACTCTGTGAACATAAACAAGATTTTGTTTTTGATAAGATGGAATAGATGTAGAACACAGCTGTGAGAAGAAAAACATGGAAAGAATGGATAAAAATAGATCAAGAAAACAACCTGTTAAAGCATCATCATGCAGTTTTGAACCTAACCATGCAATTGAACTGACCTTTCTTTTTCATTTTTTCTATATATTTGGTATCTTGTGTTGATATAAGTTTATTTGTTAAATGTGTCAGTGCTTTTGCTTCTTTAGTTTGTTAATTGTTATTAACATCTTTATTTATATGTAGGCCCTATATGTCTTTATTCTTATGTTACAAGGAGTACTCTACCATGTTAAGCCCTGTAGACTTTTGAGAGTACTTCCTTAAATTACACTGCCATTTTCAAGTCTTAGTAAAGTTTTTGATTTAAGCAAAGTGTCTACCAGTGGCATAGCTAGACATTTTTGCAGGGGGAAAAACCATACAAATTTGAGGGAAAACTTGGATATATATTGAGGATATTTTGAACAAAAAGTCAGATATTTTGAACAAAAAGTCAGATAATTTGTTAACTTCAGAAATTTTGAAAAAAAAGTTGGGTTTTTTGAGCAAAAAACTATAAAGCAGAAATTTAGAGGAAAATGATGAATACATTGAGCAAAAATTTCAGAAATTTTGAGGCAAAAATACAATATTTTCAGGAAAAAAATTACGAAATTTTGAGGAAAAAGTCAAATATTTTTAGCAAAAACTCAGATTTGGTAACTCTAGACCTAATCTTAAAATCTGGTATTCACATATTTTGTAATCCTTTTTCTGATTGCTTTCATCAGGATTACCAAAAACCATACTAGTGTCTATGTTGCAAATTAGAATCTGCACAAATTTTGAGTTTTGAAAAATTTCCGGCCAGGTGGGGTTGAGCAAATTCACCCAATCCCCCCCTCTAGCTACACAACTGGTGTTTACTGTGATGAAAAAAATTAATACAAGAAATGAAATGAAATGATCTCACCTGTTGTAAAGCTTTGTTCCAACTGTTACTGCTAATATCTCGTAACCCAGTCCGGTCCTCAATTTTGTAAAGCCTTATTTTCTGATCTTCTAGCCATACAACTAAAGCTCTCCATTGCTTGTCATCTGTGGAAAACAAGGATTACACTTTTGTACATTTCTTAAAGGATAAATTCAGTTGGCAAGCATGCCCATCTTATATAAAAAAAAAGACTTCAAAAGAAACAAAATGGTGAAGAAAGCATTCAAATATCTTATTCCGTGAAGGAGATATCGAAGTTTAAAATTTGGTATCATTTGAGATAAGCTCTCTTATCTGTGTAGAAATGACTGGTGTAGTAAGTCTACAATGGAAAGTCGGTGTCCTCATCCTCACATTCTTAGCAATTGTTCATGTATTTTAAAGAAAGTTTATTTAAATTAATTGTTCATGTATTTTAAAGAAAGTTTATTTAAATTTTTTACTATTCAAATTATTTTCCCTCAAACTTTCTTCAGGTGGTGCATTATAAATACGCTTACTAGATTTAGTGTTACTACTTTTCTGACATATCCCATGGTTTTGAAGCTGGACAAAATATGATAGAATACATAACGACTTTGACGAATCTGAGGCTATGACATCACAACTATTCTGATTTCAATCGTTTCTACACAAATGTTACCAAACTTTAAAATCTTCTTAATGGAATAAAATTTTTGAACTGTTTCTTCACTACTTTGTTTCTTTGAAGTCCTTGGTCATATAAATAGATTTGTTTGACCACTTAACTTTTTCTTTAAAGGTACATGGCAAGTAGTAGCATCATTAGCTTAATTGATTTAGAATCCACTATAAAACATGAAGAAAGCAAAACAAAAAATTTCATCAAAATCGGTTACCAAAAATTGGCTTTTTTACAGCTGTTTGAAGATTTTTGTGCAAATATGCAAACTTGTGTGTTACTCCTGTGATGTACTGTATGAATGGGACATACTGTAGTATCTGTTTTCTTATGTAATTCTATTGTTTTTAACACCCTGCCATTTCTCTTTAGAAAAGGGAAGATAATTCTAATGAAGGTTTGATATTTACCATACTGCCAACCAACTTAAAGCTGGAAATTAAGGAAAGAAATACAAGACCATTTGAAACATCACTGATGCAGAAGCTTAACCCATTAAATTTTGAGTCAAGTTTTTGATTGTCCAGTGGTGGTGATATGTTGCCAATATAAGAGATGGCATGATTATTGATGTCAAGTTCTGTCCTTTGAAATAATGCGACATGTTTTTATGGAGAAGATATTGATTGCTTGTAGTATGAAAGATTATTAATGCAATTCTTTATATTTCTGTCCTAAATTTCAGTCACAGAATAACATCAAACTGACCAGTTTTTATTCCATTAACATGTATACACTTGCTAACAACATAATCATTTTACATATGTAAAACAAAACAGACATGCAGTTTTTAAGATATGAGCATTTTAAGATGTTAACATTGAGCCCCACCTACTCATAGATATGCATGACATCGCCACCAAAAATTATAGGGAACATTTGTGGGCCATGGGCTATTTGTGTACCACATATGAACTGAACTCATAGTTCTTGAAATACTGTGTTTACAAGCTTTTTTCAATAAAATTATGTCAAGCCCTGTTAACAATTGATGCATATTAATGAAATTCAACATTTTTGTACCATGAACATGTAGACAAAGCTAACAACATAATTATACTAAATATAAGAAACAGATATGTGGTTGTTAGAATATGAGCATTTTAAGATTTTAACATTAAACCCCACCTTCTCATTAATATGCATGACATCACCACCAAAAACAATAAGGGCACATCTGCGGCGGACCATGAGCTATTTGTGTACCACAATATTTTTGCTGAATAATTGCTACTGCAGGTATCAAAATTGACTTATTTCATACTGCGGTATCAAATTTGTATAATTTCATACTGTCATACTGCAGATATGGTTTTTGGTTGATGGGACGCACACCCCTACCACTTTTAGTATGAATTCCCCCCCCCCCTTTTTTTTTTTCCTGGAATGATGTATCTAGATCACCATTATCTTTTATGGTTGGCCATTGCACTCCTTCATCGGACTCAAGTCTTTTCTTTTTGATGATTTACAAAGAGTAAAAATTCTGGGCTCTTCTTCAAATTGGCAGGAAGTCACTAACTGTGGAAACCCATAGGGCAGTGTCCTTGGACATGTCCTAAAATGACCTTCCAGATGATGTTTGTTTCTTCTAATGATTATATGATTGTAGGTGACACCAAAATTTAAAGGCCAAGTTTGCCTGCTCTTAATTACGAAATCTACCGAGAAGATGCACTGTACTGTAGATGCTCTATAACTGGTCCACAAAATTTTGAAGACTCTCTCATGTGCCTTTAGAATGAAAATTTAGTGTTTTTTTTAATTTGCAAAATCTAGTTAAATCAAACTACAGTATTTACATTTGATCCTGAACCAATCTAAAATTTGTGGTAAATGTACACTTCCAAAAATATATTGACTGTTATTCATTCATTTATTGATTAGTTATCTCAATGAATTTGATAAAAGCTGCAACCAAACGGCTGTTTATGGTGTTCAGAATAGCTACAAATTTTCTGTGATTTTGCATGCAAGGAGGAACGTTTTTGTATGGATTACTAACAATGCTAAGGAGCAAGTGCTAAGTTACTGACCAGAGATGAAGAAGTCTTTAAATGAGAATCAACATTTGGGCTGCATAGGCTAAAACCCTTAATTTTGTTAGACTTTTGCCTCTTTCTTGAAAACCCCTCAACCCCAGGTCATGAAACTCCTAAACATTGTGAAGACAATTCCTTTCAAATTTATTCCCGAAAGAAAAAGCTAAAAAAAAATCCCACTGTATGATCGATAAAAGAGACAATTTGAAGCTACTTCGAAAGCCATGTTAGATTTAAGGACAGAACTTTGTTTGTTTGCAGCCTAGACCCTATATCAAATTAATTGATGTAGGTGATTAAATAATGAAACTAGAATATCAGCACTCTGTAGAGAGCATACCTCCACCATGTTGCAGTTCCAACATGCCTAGAATAATTTTAGAGTTCATTCAATTTCCACACCCAATATAAACTACCTCAGAAAACCTAGGTCCACCAAGATTCATCTCCAAGTTTTGATCTGTACTGATCATTTACATTCTGAACACTTAAAGTTTATCTTCTGACTGATTTCTTAAAAGGATATATCATTGTTTTTAATTTCATTGTTTGAGCAAAGAGCTTCCACACATGGAGAACAAACGGAGAATGGTAAAACGTTTATATCAATGTGTAGCCGTCGTCGTCAAACTCCCTAAATCACTTATTGGAAGTCGTACAAAATCCTGAAAAAAGCCTCATTAAATCACTTCACAACATGCGCTTTGACACCGCTCTCGTGGAGATGGCCCGGTTACATAATAGGTTGTGTAACACATCCTATATACACAGTACATATGTACTTAATGAGTGTCTGTGCTGTTGTAAAACTCTGTACTGTTAGATAGGCCTACATTTCTTGGCAATGCTTAGTTGCTAAAGTGAACAATTTTCAGGCTTAAGAAAATGGCTTACGGAAAAAAGGTTGTCTTCTGACTCACCATATCACATGTGCTTGGGCACATGTCCTCTACCACTTTTCAACAAAATTTTAAAAAATCAGTACATTTTGGGGAAGATTTTTCTCCTGTCCCAACACTATTTTGATAAAAGGCCATGCCCCCTTCCCTTCACCCCTGCTTTTTTCCAAATTAGAATTATGGTCCTAGCTGGGCACTTGCTGAAGAGTAAGTAGTCCTAACATTACTCACTGTGAGTGAGCTGGGTACTTGCCAAAGAGTAAGTAGGCCTAACATTGCTCACTGTGAGTACTCGTTCTGACATTGACCAATTCCGAGCCAGATTTGTTCACGGGGGTGGTGGGGAATGAAGAAAGTGCAAAGGGCTTTTGTCAAACACAAGTGAGGACCAGGTACTCACCCTGTGTGACATTTACCTACTACAATGAGTCACCCTATGTGACAACCACTACAATGAGTACTCACCTTATGTAACATTTACCCACTGTGAGGAGTACCCACTCTGACATTGACCATTTCCGAGTCGGACTTGTTCACGGGGGTGGGGAATGAAGTAAGTGCACAGAGCTTTTGTCAACCAAGAGAAGGCCAGGTACACACTACAATGAGTCACCCTATGTGACAACCACTGCAATGAGTACTCACCTTATGTAACATTTACCCACTGTGAGGAGTACCCACTCTGACATTGACCATTTCCGAGTCGGACTTGTTCACGGGGGTGGGGAATGAAGTAAGTGCACAGAGCTTTTGTCAACCAAGAGAAGGCCAGGTACACACTCTTGTGTGACATATACCCACTACAATGAGTACCCACCCTATGTGACATTTGCCCACTACAATGAGTACTCGCCATATGTACCCACTGCGAGAAGTACCTACTCTGACATTGACCAATTCCAACATGTTCATCGAGGTGAGAAATGAAGCATTTGACAAACTCTAGAGAAGGCCAGGCCAATGAGTGGGATCCCTTTCGCTTTGTCCCCCTCAAAGCCCCTGGAAGCTCTATTTGTTTGGTGGTCTTGGGAAAGTGACTGTATTGAATTCAGGATTCTGTGAAAATAATGACTTAAAGGCCTAATACCTCATTGTCTTAAAGGACAACAGTATATACCAGTTACAAGTCATCATCAATCCGCACCCCTTACCAACAACAAAAAAGGACAACAGAAAGCAAATCCAGTGGTCAAAACAAGATTTATTGAAATATGATTAACTTCTGCAAAAGTATGAAGAATACTTAAGTGTGTAGATTGATATCCATAAATAAAAAGTAAAAGATAGAACTTTGCAGCACTTTTTATTAGGAAAAATATAAACTAATCATTCCAAAGGTATCCAATTATGATAAGCATTTCACCCACAAACCAATCATGTTAAGTGTTACAAAGAAAGACTATACATAAGCAGAGTAAAATGTGCTAATACATTTTCAAATACACCAAATTGACATACAAATAAATTCTGTAATAAATGAAGTTGATATTTTTTCATAAAAATCTTTCCAATTTTGCACAGTGAACAGAAAAAAATAGGTTGAAGAAAAATTGCTTTTGAACCTATTAGCTGAATTTTAAATTGTTGAAGACCTTAGATACCTACGACTTCTTTCCTGGGATATAGTGCATGCAACTTGTATTTCACCTCACAAATAAATCAAACGGTGAGTTGGTGCCCACGTATAATACAACTCTACCTGTCTCTCTTCGAAGCTTCTCAACCTCAACTTCATAATATTATACTTGAACAATGAAAGTGTGGACTGTTAAGTTTATTAATAGCATATAGCACTTATACAGTACTAGTTGCTCTGCAAATGCTAATGAAACCTTTAGTATTTACATTTCCAAAGGCACCTACTAGCATCACCAACCAAATTAAATAAGTTCTGTTGTGTGCCTTTGTTGTGTGTAATCGAATTTCCCTTTGATTACATTTGAGTTTATCTGTAAGTATTCATCTTTTTCTACATTACCATACCAATAACATTTGCTGTAAAATCTGAACAGCTTAAGACTAAGAGCTGAATTAAATATTATATGTGAAAACCTCCCTATCAAATTAAGAACGAATAGGTTTGTTTGTTTGTTTCTTTGATGGGGTCTTAACGGCACCACGACAACGAGGGTCAAATTGTGCCTGAGAGGTCAGATCATTTTAGAGGTAGGAAGGAAAGGAAACCGGGGGAGAATGAGAGAAATTTAAGAACAAAAAGTCAGAAAGCTGTGATCGAGAGAGGAGGTGCATGGGTGAAACAAAAACAAAGTAGAGAGGGGGTGGAAGAGGAGAATTTAATATGGTTGTAAAGGGAAGCATGATGAAGGAAGGAGATCATTTTATCCGGAGGATCTTTCTGGAACAACTCAGCAATTGAGTTGTGGGGAGCGAGGGAAGCTCTGGGAAGGTTGTACAGGGGGCAAGCAAGGAGAACGTGATGGATTGTGAGGGTGCAGTGGCAATTACATTTTACCTTTCTAAAATGGTGAAAACCAATAAACCTATAAATAAACCTTACATCACACTCTTGCATTTATCATTTAACTTTCTTTTTTCTATAAGAATCAACAAGATACACATAAGTTAACTATTTTTGCGCATAGTTTTTCGGGGGGAGGGAAGGGGGATTCGCCCATAGTCAACCTTTGTGAATGCAATAATTCAACACTTTCAGTGATGATTTTACATACAGAACGGGGTTGATGTCTCATTTTGTGAACCCCAAGATATTTGCACATATACTAATCCAATTAATAATCGCTGAGAAAGTGATGTTATAAGTATGAAGCAAAATAAGCATCACGATGGCAAGCAACTTTCTCAATACCAGATTCCCTCTGTAATTGTTGATAGCCTACTAGTATGATAACAAAATCAGTCAGATTTGTATCAACATCAGATCTATGATGATATTGGGAAAAGCATTTACAGAAGGGCTAATACAGTTCATCTGATATTAGTCCTATCTGATATTTGACCACCTTTTCCTCTTTGGCAGAGGCTCATCACTAATTTCTGCCTCACTTGGTTGACTGACTGTTACCTTGCCTCTTAATGTCCCAAATCAACTTCTACCTGCAACAACATTGGTTTAGCATGTGATGTCCAAACTGCTCCATTGTTGGGTTGTCATGGGAACCTCTGGCTCCACTCTGTTCACCGAAGAACTCTTTAATGGGTTCCTGGTTGAACTTGTCACTTAACACATATGTCTTACCTTCTACTTGCAGCAATTCCTTTGTAATTTCAACAAATGAGTTAACTATGAAATAAAGAGAGAACAACAACTGTTGTAACTTAGGTTTTTAATGCTGATTTCTGCAATAAACCTCAGTATATCAAACCTGTGACATTGATGTGAAAAAACATTGAGTTTTCTTCTTTTATTTATTTATTTTTGGGAGAAGAAGGGGGGAGGGGGGAGGGGGGAGGGGGAAGAATGGAATTTTCTAAAAATATCATTAATTTTCGAATTTTCTTTATTTTCATACAACTCAACATTGTCAATCATGGAAAATGTCCAAGTTAGTAAATTACTTGTGATCCAAAGAAGGTCGAAGGAGCAATCAGATGTTGAATAGAACACAACATGGTAGAGTGTGGTGTTCAGTCTATATCGCACACAGTCTAAAACTGAGGTTATCATGCTTATCAAAGGTGTCCAAACAGCAGAAAGCATCCATAGGCATTCATTTTTCTAAACAAAATAATCTTTAATACGCCTGTTTCGTGAATTCCTTCTGAGGTGACACCGCTTATGTACCTCTGCTTCTCCTTCTTACTAATACCAACAGCTCCTGATCTCTACTGGCCATTCTGACAAAAAGCTGAGAAAGTCCTTCACCAACCACTGAAATTAAAACAAAAGGGAGTCAGATATCAAAATATTTCATTCAAAATGCTACAGAAAGTGTCTATAACAAGTAACAGTGGAAATGAGGATTGACTACACAATATTTAAATCCTTTATCAGTCTGAAGCAAACCTTGCAAGCATAGCACACACAGCACATGCTTTCTAGCACTGAATTTTTCACCTGAATCCCTTCTAAGACACAGTACCTTGTTAGTCTCAAGAAAATGCATTTAAATTAAAGACATCCAGGAATTGAAAATCGTTTTTTTAAGGAAAAGATCAATTGTCTAAATAATGATATGCCACCAATTTTACAAATGAGTGTTAATACACTCAAGGGGTGATCTTTACACCATGTTGCAACCAACAAATGTCCTGAAAGCTGACAATTGGTTATCATTTTAGTAAACGCACATGAATGTGAATATAAACCTACAAAGAAAATATGCTTACCTCAAGCCTTCCAGGTTATGTTCTTTAAATTTTGTTCCGTAAAGACGACGAAGAGACCTCATCTAAAATAAAGAAAATATTGAGGCTAAATACTGAATGATTTATCATCTTTACAGTATTTACAAATTCTGTGCTCAGAGAGTGGTAAGAGTTTAGTAATGGCCAGAAACTTAGCCTATTTATCATATGATTTACTAAAATGATAACCATTGCAATATCTTTCGTACAAATGATTACACAGATCAAATGATTACAACTGATTATAGAGCATATCTGAGCAAATGCTGTACATACATATACATGAAAATTGACAACTTGCTTCTGCAGTTAAAATGCATTGTTAACTTACAGTAATATGCAAAATTACAGTTGATATTGACAACTTAAACACAATAAGATGGTCAGGGCTTTAAATGCACAAGTTCACACAAGAGAGCCTTCCTTTGAATGATAAATCTGAAATGCGACATCAAGGTAATCACTGTAAGATGTTTCTTGTTTTTCTTTTTCAAATTCACTGCTTTTTTTCCAAATTTTTCTGTAAATATGATTAAGACCAAATTGATCAGATTGAAACAAATCATCCTGTTGGGAAAATTGGGAGGAACTTAAGAAGTAGGTTAACTCTCAAAAAATAATCAGACTCATGGACTTCCGGGGTGAATGGTGTAATCTTACCAATTATTAAAAAATCTTTAGTGTAATCTTATGGCCCCAAGCAGTATCCCTGGCTACAGTAGCATTGAAGTCGCCAGATCCAGCATTGTAGTAATCTAATTAAAAGAAAGATGTATATTCATGTTGGAAGAACGTATTACATAAGTCCAAACTATGGCATATTCCTGCCGGCTGGGCAGCAAAGTCGCAAGGCCACCCACCGTACTAAGCTAGCCTATTGTAACTATAAAACGATGCATACTTTTTATATATGATAATAGAGTCAATGGAGCATGACAAAAATCATGGCCTGGAACTATTTAACTAGGCCTCAATATCATTTTAAACCTAAAGTGACTATTTTTATGCCATTGACAGATTAATTCAATGCAGTAACACATCAAAGGAAAATGACATGCAAAATCTTTCAACAATTTTAAAATGAGAGCCAAAACATTGCATGCAAAAAAAAGGTACGCCTATTTCTCATTGTGTATTGAAATTTAAATCAGTTTATAAATGACATTTCTTTTAGTAATTTTTAAAAGAATCTTGCATTCTATCACCATATGTAACTTCAATTATTTTAGATCTAGGGCCTAACGTTAGGCCTAGAATGGGTTAAAGTTTTTTTTTAAGGCCCAAGGCCTATCCTGGCACACTAACTTGACGAAGTTAGCACTGCAGTAACACAATACAACTTGGACCTTCAAATATCTTATTCCTACTATTTTAAGACCCAATTATTCAACAATTTTCAAATGTTTTAGCACACATCAAAATTACACTGGGCAAAAAGTAGTTGCGATGGAAACAACCTAAAAATTTGACAAAAAAGTGTGATTTTCTCGATTAGACAACATTGCACACATACAAGTGCTGTCAACTTGACCCAGCGTCATTTGCAGGAACCTGCAGGAAATAACTTAAGAAACACAATTTAGGCAAACTATTTTCCCAAATTTGCTTAAATTATTAACCATGTCTTCAATAATACTAAGATAACTTACCGTCAAAAAATGCGATCGATTTCGGGGTTTTTTCAGTACATTTGAAACGACTTGCTCTACAACTGCTCATGATTTTTATTGAGAAACTACGGCAAAAATCACACTGCGCAGCCGTATAATCTATGGCACAGGTCACTTTAAAATGACCTCGAGTATAGTAATGACATCATTTGCTCGCTTGGTCTAGCGCTTTCAGCAACTACACACATTGTTGGACAGGGACTTTTACGGGGCCCATGGGATGTGGGTGTTGAGTCAATCTGCAGAGGAATAAGAGCCATATAGGGTGTTTTTGTTGGTGTTGTTTTTTGCTGGAGGCTACGCTTTACGACCGTCAGCTCTCCATGTGTAGAACTCTTTGGTTTGAGTTCCTTTCAGTTAAGATTCACATTCCATAATTTTCCAGTCATGGCAAACACCAATTCTTGTTATTGATTTAATTTTCTTTTAGTCAAGAAAAACTGATTGTTGCATTTATTTCCATGGCATAATTTCATTATTCACCACATTTCATTGGAAAGTTTCACATATTGTCTTGACAGACCTTACCCTAAACATCCCCACCCCTCGATTTCTGCCCTTCCCTTGTACCAATATGTCCCAAATTTAAATCACTTGTTCCTTAAGCAATAATGAAACCAAACATCAAATATAATCAAAATGCACAAATTAGGCTTTGATACTTATCGGGGGCCATATCCTCTCCAGCCACAGCCCTCAGTGATGGGCCTGGTATACTGTATGTGCTTTAATCATGTCAAATAAATAATAAATGTATGTTATATCTTCTATGTACTATGTAGGATCTAGGAGTGAGTAGACTTCTATTTGTTTTCAATCTGCAAGAATGACCTAGAATAATTTCATATAACTTCCAAAAAGGCACCTCCTGCTCCGGTCTGCCCTCAACTTTCAAAAGGACACCTCATGCACCGTCCATCGCAACTTTAAAAAGGGCACCTCTTCCCCTTCACCCCCTTACTCTATGGCACAGGGGAAATGGCTCCCATTGCCCCAGTGGTTCCGGCATCGCTGGTCTAAGAACAATTTGCTAAATGCGTTTTATAATCTATTTTGCTGTTAACATCTCAGTTTTATTGAGGAAAAGCTTTGCCTATGGGTGAAAAAACACAAAACTATCGAATGGGGCGAGAAACACAAAAGAAAATCTATGCATTGTAACTAAGGGCAGATGGTATTGAGTGCAATTGGGTGGTGTCCATGCAAGCAATAGGTAAAATAGGAAATAGGCAGGTAAATGGCTGCATCAATGCATTTAATGGCAATTATTTTTTTCAATTCCCCGCCCCCTCCCCTCCAACAAAACAAAAACCAAAATAGTCGCATCTTAAGTTATATGAATGGCATAAGTGTACAATGAATGCAGCTTAATCGTTAGCTGTAAAGGAGGCCTACAATGGCATAAGTAAGGGCGGCAGCAGTCCCCCGGCCTGGGCCCTATAAGAGGGTCGTAAAAAAAGATTCTATTATACCATAGGCCTGCGGGGACCCTGCCCTCAGGCCCATAGGGCCCTAGCTACGTCATTGGAGGCCTATCGATTTTTCATGTTCAGTGATCAACATGCAGTACTGCTTTCTCCCTCCCCCGCCCCAAACTAATGATTCAGTTGGTTGGGTGGATGAGTGATGGGTTTGATCACGGGTGGAAGGCGCCAAAGAATTAGGTAAAGAGGAGTCATTATCATTGCAGGTAAAGATATGTTTTTTTTTTAAATATCTGCAGAATAGATGGATTCATATCTTGATAATCTTCTCCAATTCTAAACTGACCACACTTCAAATATGAAATATTTCGTCTAGTCCACTTCCAAAATAACAAGGGTCCACCTCCTCTCCCCCCTCCCTGCCCTCCACCTCCGCCCATTCACCCTTGTCTTCGCCAGTGGTTAATATTTAAGTTAAATTTAAAAAAAAGGGTATTTAGTTGAAGCATTTAAAAAATTTGTGTTAGCCGAGACAGCTTGCCGCACTGCCATAAATTAAATTTATATTGGGAATTAAATTATTCTTTGGTTTGATGATTAACTGACATTTATTAGTTTAACAAATTTCCAGAACCCATAAATATTGCCACGACTATTTTCAAATGTAACATACAGTATTTAAATACGAACGCACAATGGATTGTAATTCCGGTTGGCAAAGTTAATATTATTGGACGGCAGCTACATGTATATGGCATTTCAAAGATACCGTAGGACTGTAATAACTTTTCTGGTTCCTAATTGTTGACCTTTTTTGACAAACTGTGTATAATCACTTTTACATAAATTTCTCCAAGAACTTGATGTGGATTGGTGACAGACACTTTGTTTTATAAAAACTACCACTAACATAGTTGTATTTGAGTGGAATTTAGAAAGTTAACATCTCCAGGCAGACATTCATAGGATTTCCATTGTGAGTAGAGAATTTCCATTGTGAGTATTTTGTTACGAAAAATGCCTCTTAATTCCCACACGATGTTGGCCTCAAAAATATATATAAATATACATAAGATAAGATGAAGATCGATCAGTCGTGTTGCTCCTTGGTCTAATGTAAAAATATAATTGTGTAGGAATGACCGACATTATTCTATGAACCTGGAAGTTCTTCTAATGAATATTCATTGCCAACTAGAATTCGTTGAGGAGCACATCGGAATGTGAAAACTGCCTTCTTTTTAAGGATTCTGGAAGGCTAAATGGCTTTTTTGTGTTGGTATTCATGGTAAATATTGAAAGTAATGATATTTTCAGTAACATTTAAAGGAATTACATCAACAGTTAGGGGAACGCCAGTGCACCACAACTGGTTATCAAAGGCCGTGGACATTGACTTGGTTGTCGATGTTATGTCTGTCCGTACGTCGTACCTGTGTACTCGTCCGGGTCGTATTAAGCGTTTCGTGATAGCATTTGTACTATCATAACCGAATACGCAGGCGACGACCCCGTCATTGTAATTGTGTGTTCAACTCTCTCTCTCAGTTAGGGGAGGTTTAAAAGTGGATTTTGGAGAACATTTGCAAACAATGTGGTTTCCGATATGTGGTTCTCCATTGGGTAGTTCCAGAAATTATGTGTACAGTGGGGTTCAGTGACATATGGGATTGGGTAGGGGGGGGGGGGCTCAGTGGGATTGGGATTCGTACCAGACCCTACCCCCTGTACACATATTTTCTGCAACTGCCCAATGAATTTACACACGAAATTACGCAATAAGTTTACAAGGATCCCCCACAGAGGCTACCGTATTGTGCTGATATCGTACTTTCCTTTGACTGTGTGGTAGGGCTAATCCTACAATACACTTTTTGACATACTGGTGGCATGTACAGTGGATTATTATACTTTCCATACATAAAGGTGAAAGTGTGTTGAACGTTAGGCTACCAAAGTTAGGCCCAACGCATGGTCAATGTAGCGAAATTTGCCCCAAACTTGCTATCTTACCATACTATGTACCTTCCTTGCCTTAATTCTTACACATAGTTCTTTAAAGTTGTTTTAGTGCTCAAAAGGACAAAATTAGAAGACCCTTTATGCTTGTTTTGGCAAAAAAGTTTTTCCAGTGGGACCTTCGAAGTTTCTGTCACTCGTAATTGTTTATGTTGACGTCAAATTACTTCTATGGTTGTTGTAAAGCTGATTGGCTAACAACTCATGTACATTTAAATAGATTCAACAAGTAAACATTTTTATCCAACTTTTTAAATTTGAAATTCTCCCGTCAGTGTTGCTCTTTCTCTAACTTGTGTATACTCACGTTTGCGTAACAATGCTGAGCGTAGAATATTCAGTTCTATGCAGGAATTTTTACTGTAAAAAACCACGGAGCCAAAACTTCGAGAAAATAAAGTTTTTGACACATTTCTAGCAATACGTTTTACTCAGTAAAATCATCGTTTGATTCGAGATCGTCTCCTTAATATGGAGGATTAAGTTTTTCATGTTTACAAGGTAAGGAAATAAGTTGGTAACCATCGGAAGTAAAAGTTTGTTGTTTAGGTGATGTTAAATATCCGTTGTATAATGGCGCATAGCACTGTATTGACATGGTGGCTCACTAATAATTTACGGTCAAACGGTGGTAAATGGTTCACCTTGAAGGCCACACTCGTCTTGAGAATTTTCTTTCCTCGTAGAGACTGGCTGATAGGATAAGAGGTCTTAGCGACCCATAAAGATCATTTCTTGGAGCTTGCCTTTGAAAACTGATGATGCTTTAACAACATCTTCAGGAAGTTGGTTCCAGACTTTCCATATTCTACAAAAGTGTGAGTTCCTCCTCACTTCCAGTCTTGCATATTTTGGTCTGATTTCCATTGAATTTCTCTAGGTGATGTTTCATTTCGTATTATTTCAATGATGTCATCCACATTAATAGCTATCTTATCGTTCACAATATTATAGAATGATAACAAGTCCTGTCTGATGTGCCTTTGTTTCAAGGTCATTAAATTAAGTTCTGCTATTGTTAATCTCTCTTCATACATTTTGTTTTTTATCACTGGAATCAAATTAGTCAATCTTTTTTGTACCCCCTCCAACAAATTTAATGTCTTTTCTCATATATTGTCTCCATACCTGTATCGCATAATCCAAATGCGGTCTCACCAATGATTTGTACAAACTAAATATAACCTTTCTATCAAAGTTGACAAAATTGCACTTGATGATGCCAATTGTCCTATTTGCTTTATTTACATTGTTTGTACCTTCCTAGGTGTACTCACATATACACTCAAGTCTTTCTCTTCCTCCTTTGTTTGCATCACTTTACCATCCATAAAATATTCATACTTTGGGTTGTTCAATCTAAAGTGGAGAATTGAACACTTGTCCACATTAAACTTCATCTGCCACTTTTGAATCCAGTTATTAAGCTTGTCCAAGTCTTTTTGCAAAATCTCCTTATCTTCCTCAATATGTATGGGTAGGATAAACTTTGTATCATCTGCAAACTTACTTGCTGTTGATTCTAACTCCACGTTATAAATCTTATTTATTATTATTATTATTATTCGATAGATCCATATCGTTCACATACACAATGTATAATTTGTAGGCCTAAGGCTAAAGCAAATTAGACGTAACACACTGACCCTTTAACCACTAGGCTTGTTCCATATCTAATGGGCATAATAATAACAAACAAATGCAAAATGTCAACAACAAAAAATGCAAAAATTGATGAAAATGGATGCCCTACCCACTGTCACAGGAATCTTAGACTATAACAATTAGGCCTAGGCCTACCCTCTTGGGCAATTCCAGAAAATATGTAAAGAGGGGGGAGGGGGTGGTTACATACCACTTGTATCCACCCCCAACCCCCCTGCAATCCCAGCAAGCTGACCCACCCACCTACCCCCATCCCAGTGAGCTCACCCACCCACCCACCCCTAATCACAGTGATCTCACCCATCCACAATCCCAGCGAGCTAGCTGACCCACCCACCCACTCCCAGCGAGCTGACCAACCCACCCACCCTCAATCCCAGTGAGCTGATCCACCCACCCCTAATCCCAGCGAGCTGACCCACCCACCCACTCCTAATTCCGGGAGCTGATCCACCCACCCACCCCTAATCCGAGCAAGCTGACCCACCTACCCACTACCCCAATCCCAGCAAGCAAACCCACCCATCCAAATCCAAGTGAGCAGGCCCTTTCACTCATCCCCAATGAGCTGACCCCCCACCTACCCTAATTAGTAAGTGGACACACCCACCAACCCCTCAATCTCAATCCCAGCGAGCTGACCCACCCACCCCTCAAGGGCCTCAATCCCAATCTCAGCGAGCTGAACCACTCACCCACCCCCAATCCCAGCGCTGTGCCACCCACCCACCCCCTCAATCCCAATCCCAGCGAGCTGAACCCCCTCAATCCAACAGGATTGCTTATTTTTAGTAGGGTCTGGAGTCACAGGAAGAAATTGTCATCTTATTGAGCAATGCAGTAGTGCACATTTAATTGAATGTGTTATTACTTGCATGTACAGTACATACCTTTGACAGTATAATCCATTCTAGGAAATTTATGCATTTTTTCAAAGGAAAATTCTTGTGAATATTCATTTTCATATATATATCACAAGAGGACTATTAAAGAAACAATATCTTCTTTTCCAAAAAGGAGTTATTACATTTCAAAGAGTGCGCTTTTGTGTTGAACTAGAACATCAATAATATAGTAGCTTAACATATATTTGGGGGGTGGGTATCATAGCCTGTTTTTTAAATGGGTAGTTAAAAGTTAGGGTGCTTCTTGGACAGTATCTGAGGGACACTTTTCATTTTGAAAGGCACTTTTCATTTTGTGAAAGGCACTTTTGTCAGAGAGTAGGAAAGTTTCCCCTTGGCCCCATGGTTTCTACCCATATGGTTTGAGCATAGGCAGGATTTGAGGAATTTGAGCAGAGCAACAGGGCATTTTCCCTATCCTCACTTTTGTCAAAAAAGATACTTTTGTATGGTGATGTGTTGTATCTTAGCATGCCCTCTCTACCACTCCACACACCTCTCCCCACTTTCGATAGGCAATTCCCACCTATAGGTTTGATATTGGGGAGTCAGGACCAATGTTGACAATTACCCAACTAGCGAATAGGTAAAGGCTTCTTTTGAAAATTGCTGCCTCTAAAATTATTGAGGGCATGCCCCCTCCCACCACAGCCCTCGGTGTCGGTGCCCCTGTTAAAATAACATGTTTTTAACTAAAAACAACTTGTATGTATTATGTAATATTTGTGAGTGTGTAGATTTCTATTTGTTTTTAAGCTTCAAGAATGGCCTAGAACAATTTCATACAAATTTTAAAAGGGGCCCCAGCCCAGTCCACCCTCAATTTTCAAAAGGTCACCTCCTACCTGGTCTGCCCTCAACTTTCAAATGGGCACCCCCTGCCCCCTTACTCTATTAAGGGCAAAGGGGTAGTGCCCACAACCCTCTTGCCGCCTCGGTTCCGACATCGCTACAGAGAACCAAAATCCCCACAAGCAGATGGACCTCAGGACTCTAGTTGCCCCACTGCATAATGAAGCTTTAAATATCGTTTGAATATGTGAAAACTGTTTTTCAATTAAGTCTAATAATCTTAACCTACAACAGTAATATGATTCAAATTTTAGGAATAAAGTTTCCTTTTTAGGTAAATTGAAATCATAAAGAAACATACAAACAGCAAAATACTGTATGTATAAAATCAAGATGAATTTTACATCCTTGCAACAAGACATACTTTTAACTATAGCATATTTTCCTAATATTGCTAATATATTAGCAATTTTTGAGCAGAAAATTACTTAATGCAATGAATTACAAATAATCAATAATAGCATCACACAAATACACTTCCAAGTGGCAATCATTATATAAACTATAAGTGAAAAGATTATTAAAATTTCATTTGAAGTTCTCTTTCATATAAGATGGACTTACTTTAACCTGAACTAATCCAAACCCATTACAGATAGTGTTTTATCGCATGAGTTACTCTCTTTACTCTCCCTCCAAGAAGAGAACTTACTGTATTGTGAAGAGGCAGATAGTGTTACCAAGGAGATACTGCTTTAAGTCCATGTTTTGATCATTGAGTTTATTAACACTCTGGTGATTTTATTGGCACTGACTAAAAATGTATAGCTTGAGTTAGATATTTGAATAGTATAGTCCAATCAGGCTATTCCAGTTCTCAAGCTTTTAGTTTTTAAACGCAAGTTATAGCCCAAATGAGCTATCAACTAAAAGTGCTATTCTTAAGTGAGTTATAGATTATGAAAGCTATACTCCAATTTAGCTATAGTATGGAAGAAATCTAAAACGGGATATCAAGCTCGATTAGCATATGCGCCAAACGGTATGTTAACACTCTAGCCAATGAAAACATAGTTTTATTTCAATCGAAGATGTTCGGTGGTATTTCCTGAACCAATGTTATTAAATACTGTTTGCTAAATTGATTCGAATTGAGGCAAGCGAAAACAGAATGAAAATCAGGATTTAGGGCTGGTCTCCCATGAGCTCAATACCCCTTAAAGGGATGTTGAGCTAAAAATGACCTGGCAGTACAGTATGTCATAAAGGCAGATCCAAGACAATTTGTATATATTTCTATAGAACCAATTTTTCTTTTTCTTTTACTGTACTTATAGAGGGTAAGGTTCATAAGAAAATGAGCAAAGCACATTCTTTTTACCTCCAAGATTAATACCCTATTTCAATAAATAAACAACAACAAAATCTTTCACTCATTTAGAAACAGGCAATTAAATTTCAAAAAATACACAATTGTCTTGAATTTGCCATTGTGATATCACACTGTACACAGTGAGGTCACTTTTCAACACACTCGCACAATCTTTGAAATGTCATAACTCACAAACAGAATAAGATATCAACCAGGTTTTTACATCGAATTGTTTCTTTCAAAGTACGCTATCATTTATATGAAAATGAACATTCACAGGAATATTCCTTTAAACTTAGAAGTCAGTTTATACTTTGTGTTTGTCTCATCAAGTAGTCCTATGTGGTTAGTTGTGAGACTCTTTCATACTTAAACTGTAGCACTCAATCAGTGTAAAATATTATAGTTTCAAACAATCACATCCAATCTAAACAATTTGTACTTAATGGTATATTAGCTACTGTTTGCTAAAGCATCTTAGTGTATAATGTATGCAGTAAATCTATTATTTTGCTAAGTTTTTGCTTTAATTCCAACTAGTTCACTGTTCAACTAATTTACTTAGTCACCTAATCTAAATTATTATTTTGAATAGTTTATAATACCATACTGTATGCAAACAAAAAACTCTTAGCGGTGAAATCAAATTAAGCATTATAGATGTAATATAAAGATCAGTAACATTGATTTAATACACAACATTTCCTCTCCCAACTACTCTACATACCATACTACAGTGGCAAACATATTTTCAAGTTAAAAATTTGTAAATTTGTATTTATCACTTTGGAGAGATCCTTGCAAAATCATAGAATTCACCACTCTGTCCACTGCGACCTTAAAAACTAGAACATAAAAAATCCAGATCTTTTTTAAGTGGTTATAAATCTCTGTTTTGTAGGGAAGGCTACAATAACAGTATACCAAGATAACTTACAGCTTTATACTCCGGCATGGATAAGTTAAACCAGGGAGCTGTTACAGCTCCCTGGTTAAACAGGATACACTCAATAACGTTATCCCCTGGTTGAAATCAGGGATATATTACTGTTAAAAACATGGACATTGAAGTGTACACATTGAATGTGTAGATGATATCAACAGAAATAAGATTGACTTTGAATTGTAACCTGAACCAAAACCTCTACATGTAGCTGGTATTCCAGCCATCATTTTAAACTACAGCTAATTAGAAAAGAAACTAATTTCATATACCACTGATCTTCAAAGTTTGGCTTTTCATAAATTGAACTTTTCTGAAGTTTAAAGTCAGTTCTTATAACAGCTCATTTGAAGCTTTATAGTTTAATAGTAAACAATTATTGTACGTTTACACTGTAAGTATCCATAAACCTTTAAACAAAATTTTAACAGCATTAAAACAAAATTATCACTTTAGTTTCTGAGTAGTTTTATCGCAATTTTTCAGCAAGTTGTTTTCTAGTCCACACTGTTTAAATTAATTATTCTTCATGTGATATCTAATTGGAAATGGAAGAAGGGTATGACAAGACAAAATCTTAGCAGGTTTATACTGTATATTCTAGCTGCATTGTAACCCCATTAAAAATGATCTCTTTTGAAAGAGGGTTTCTTGACATAGCCTATGTACAGTATCTATCCAAAATTTAATTTTCAAGACCTACCCTTTTATTTGGGGAATACAGGTATGTGGCTAGCTCAGGATGAGTCCCATAGGCATGGGCCATATACTTTAGACAGTAAGAATAGAATGATGCTCCTTCAGTATACAGTAGTCATCATCCAGGTCCACATAATTAGGGTGATTTAAGGATGGGAATGGGGGTTTTTTTCTCTTGAAAAGTGAAACTTTAATTTTGACAAAGTATTTATTATGTGAAAATATTCATTTAAGTCATTGCAACCAGAAATATATGATTGATGTATAGGGTTACAGGCCTTGTGCATAATGACACTGCTTCAAAGGGCTTTCTTAAACCCTTTACATCTTAGAGTTGTGAGCTCTGCCAATTTATCTAAATCAGGGAGTTATATTTCTTTCTGAAAGAAATTATGTTCTTTGAAAAAAGTGGGTCATTATTTTTTTTGATATTTCACCTCTCTATTCATTTACATGTACCAGTAACATTAAGGGTTCCATGTACTCATGCCCTTTTCTATGCCAAATTAATTTAAGATTTTAAAAGTGTTGAACATATTGACCACCATCTTCAACCATTTGCACAATGTTTTTTAATATAATGAAGGGGGGGGGGGGGAAACAGGAGGGCCGATCTTAAACAATGACAATACTAACTTGCTAACCATGCCCCTTGTTCAAAAAGCTGTGTGATAATCTTGTTTGTATCTTCACCTTCCAACTAAGAGCTCCCTAAGGTATACAAATGTTGCCGTTTAGGAATTTCTGCCACAACTTTATTATGTTTTCTATGAATATTTTGTACAAAATTAATCAACTCAATTACCAATTATATAGCTAGACTAATATGAAGACTGACATCTCGTGTATTTTGAATGCTTTTTTATCATAAAACAGGTAGGTAAAGCCTGGGCTGATTTTAACTTTTGTCTGCCCAATAATAATTTTGATATTCAAATTGTTTTGAATAATGTATTTATCAAAATTGACAACCACATTGTTTTTAATTAGCCTTTACGATGTTCACGCCACTTATATTGGAGATATATTTTATAATGATGGTACCCCCATGTTATATCATGACTTTATTCGTATGTTCGATGATATCTATTTATCATTCATTATGGTATTTATCTCTGGAATGCATTCGCACTCCCCCCTCCCAGTCCGTCAATATACACACATCTAATACACCTCCCAACAAATCATGTGAGATTGAAATCTATACTATGGAAATGCACCCCTCCCCCCTACTTCCATGTGATAATCTTATTTCTATCTTCACCTTTCAACTAAGATATCAACTCAACAACTAAAATAACACTCACCCTAAAACATCCCCACCCCCCCCCCTTTTGCCCTTCCCTTCCTTCAATACATCCAAATTCAATCATCAGTTCTTGAGATATCTTAATGACAATAAATATTTTGTATAAAATCAATCAACTCAATTACCAGCTAGAATCATAGCACTCTGCAGAGCGCATATCTCCGCCCATGTTCATTCCCCACCGGAATACAATCTACCTCAGAAAACCTCACCCACCAAGTTATAACCCAGAACAATCTCTTTCTCACTGTTGATCCTTATTGCCATTTACATTCTAAACACTTAATGATCATCACTTGTGATCATTGTTTTCTGCTTAACTCAGGCTAAGCATTCATTGTTTGAGCTCTATACAGGGTAGGTTCACATTTCATCATTTTCATTCATGGCAGAAACCAATTGTTTGTTCTTTCGTGACATGAGTTTATTGTTCAGAACATTCTATTGGAAAGTTTTAACTTAAGGTTGATAAATCTTGCCCTAAAATATCCCCAGCACATTTTTGCCCTTTCCCTATTCCAATAGGTCCCAAATTTTAATCATTTCTTCCTAAAGCAGAAACAAAACCACACACTAAATTTGATCCAAAACCAGTGAACAGTTCTTGAGATATCTTGATGACAAACAAAATGTCCCCACTCCCCATTTACACTCTTTCCCTTTTCCAATGTCTCAAATTTAGATAACTTCTTCCTTAAGCAGGAACAAAACAACACACCAAATTTAACAACAATCCAGTGACTACTTCTTGAGATATCATGACAAACACTCACCCTTAAATATCCCCACCCTCCCTTTTTGCCCTTCCCTTCCTTCAATACATCCAAATCCAATCATCACTTCTTGAGATATCTTAATGACAAACAGACAATAGAGGCAAGCCCCCCCCCCCCATTTGCACGCTTCCCTGTTTCAATATGTCTTAAATTTTAATCACTTCTTTATTAAGCAGGAACAAAACCACACACCAAATTTAATCCAAATCCAAATATCAGCTATTGAGATATCTTGATGACAAACAGGGGTGAAAAAGACATAACCTCCATCCAACTTTGTTGGCGGAGGTAATTACATAGCTAGAGTAATATGAAGAAGATCGACATCTCGTGTATTTTTAATGTTTTTATAAAACAGGTATGTGAAGCATGGGCTGACTAACTTTTGTCTGCCGAAGAATAATGTTGGTATTCAAATTGTTTTGAATAATTCATTTATTAAAATTGACAACCATATTGTTTTTAATTAGCCTTTATGATGTTATTGCCATTTATATTAGAGATATATTTTATAATAATGGTACCCTTTGTTATATCATAACTTTATTCGTAAATTTGGTGATATTTATTTACCATTCACAATTTATTATGGTATTTATGTCTGCTACAGGCCGTAGGAAGGGGATGCTATGGGTGCGTTTACACCCCCAGCAGTTGGCCAAGGTACACAAATCTCATATACTTCCCTACAATTCATGTATGATTGAAATTTTTACTATGGACATGCACCCCCTATGGAAAATCCTGGCTGTGTGCCTGCTGCTATCCCTCGATATTGGCATAAATATACTGGTAGTAATGTTTCCCTTGCCATGAATATTTAACACTCTATAGGCTTAAAGTATATGACTTCTTAAAAAATGTCTAAAATTATTTAAATGTTGAATAGTTTTCAAAAAGTTCAAGGCGTTTTTCAAAGTGATGTTTTCGTGCATTTTATTTCAAAAATGTTATAGATCAAGATATTCTGCTCAACAAAGTATAATTCCACTCTATATTTTATCTAATTTGTTCAAAATATGTTGATATCTAAAGTATATGATTAATTGTGTACTTTATAATCTTTTAATTTAAAAAAGCAATACCGACATTCTGAAATGAGATAATAAATAGAGACACGAAAATAGACTTACATGTAATTCCCAGGAGGCAATTATTTTTGCAGCTTTGTGGGAAAATACAATCTACAGTACTTTAACTTCAAAGGTAAAGAATAATTTGAATATTGTGATTTGTTTTCATTTCCAATTCGCAAAAATATTATTTTACTTACTGTGTAAAACGTCAACATTATTACAGTATTTGTACAGTATGTTTTATGGACTGGAGATGTCCATGTCTTGAAGGGTAACAAAATAAAACAAGGTGAAAACTTATCCACTTATAAACACATAGTTGGGAGAATCAAGCACTGAATAGAATAGGAAAGAATACACTTTATTAAACCCACGATGGGTGATTCACTGCTCACATAAAGTACATAAAATTCATATAAAAACATATACAACAGGTATAAATACATAGTAAAATGATGAAATATGAGAATTGAAATTAAAAAGAAAAGAAAAGGGAACAAAAATTAATTCATATAAAAAAAATGTATAAGAATATGCAAGAGTATAAATGAATATTATGCTAAAATATAAAATATTGTGTTAAAAGGGCCTGATGTACTGTACAAAACAAGAGCAATCGATTGAAATTTGAATTGGGTAATTTTATACATTGAGGAATAAATCATACAAGTTTGGTTTGTTGAAATTTAGCGGCACCGTGACAGTCAGAAATGATACAGAATGTCTATTTCTTATAGCCACTAGCAATATCATCCTGCCACTCCATAATATCCCCATTGTCTAAATAATGGCGAAGTGCGTAGCCATCGTCGTTTATCTTATCTAGTTTTGCCCCAAAGAACCTTTTGTATGATGAGTCCAATGTTGACTGGCTAGTCCCACTCAAGCTGCCTAATCAGGCAATCTAAACAATGTTTGTCATCATTATTAGCATTCCCACCCCACGAAACCAGATTATATTGCCTGAAACGTAGAACATAGTAAGAATGTTGCTATTCACCTTGAATTTGTTCATCATGCGCAAACAATACATTCTAGAATGCAGTTTTTGCAATAACAAATCAACACGGTCATGCCACACCAACTGCTTATCTAAAACAACCCTCAAATACTGTAGTTATCCACCCTTTGTACTGCACTCCCTTTAATAGTAACAACACTTGAATAACAGATTTACAAAAATCTATCACTGTTCTTTTGTCTTATTAACAGTTCAAGATAGTTTTGATCACAGTAGTTTACAAAATGATTAATCTGATCAACATAATATAATAATTAGTGTCATTATTATTGTTTAAAAGGCCCATTTAAGACAGTGTCGTCAGCAAACTTTACTAAAGAGCAATACTCATCAGCTGACCTGGCATCTGATGTATATAAAGTAAAAAGAAACGGGGCTAAGACTGAATCTTAAAACTTCGAACTATACATGTTGCTTTGTGGATACTTCAAAGACAATTCTGCTGAAAATTTCAAGCTTTTTCACATGAAAACTGCTATATCAATAGTCCTTTAAACATAATAATCTTTATATGCTGTGTAACATGTAGAAAATCTCAATGAGGACACCAATTATATTTAGGAACCCCTTACTTTAGATTAAGATCAGAAGTGGAGGGATGGGTGACTTACTTCGGATTCTAAATCGAATTGGAAGCGGGGGTGGGTAACTTACCAATCCCAGTCGTTTTATCTACCCACCCTTCCCCTAATCCCATTCCAGCCATTTAAACCACCCACCAACCCCTAAACCCACTCCCAATCCCAGTCAAATTTACCCACCCACCTGTTAAATGATTGTTAATCAATTTTAACTGAATGGAAAGACTTCATTGTAAAATGTAAATTGTAATAGCGCACTCTCTTGAGCATCAGGCAAAGTTGAAGACACATTTCTGAACCCAGTTAATCAAAATGTCAGTATTCTTAATCATCTAATATGTAGAATAAAGGAGCACCAAATATGGTGACAGAAATGGGATTTAATTGCACAAATTGTGGAACATTTGTTTAGTAATGAAGCGAGAACTTCTTCTTCTAGTGAGTGAGTGGTCTTTCCCGTTATGGGGTCAGCTGTTACATCTTATGACCGAATTGTTGTTTCATAGCAGCGCGTGAATGCCCTAGCGAATGTTTTTCGAATATAGGAAAAGAGATGGATCGATTCTCTTTCATTTACTTGAACCACCAAGTGTCACATTGTTTTCGCTGCCATTAATGGAAAATGGTCAAGCTTACTAGTCCATTTACAGTCCTTAAGCATAATAATTTACTAGTTATAGGCCTTAACATTAGGCTATTAGTTATGTCATTTAAGGCTTATGTAAATTGTTAATATTACGCTATAAAGTTGTACTCAGGCCTATGTTGTAGTTGACACACTACACAAACCTCTTTAGGCCTATGCTGGTGCTCTGAAAGTATTAGTAGTTTTTGGCCAATTGTTTGTTGTGATAACACTGCTGCCAGCTGCAGTGCCACAATTTGTTTCCGCTAAGCCAGTGTTTAGTCCTTAGCCACAATGCCAAATCAAAGCAAAAGTGATGAGGTCACTACCTCACAGAGGGTGAATAAACCTCAAACCCAAGCAATAGTGATGAGGTCATTACTACACCGAGGGTGAATAAACCCTAAACCCAAGCGATAGTGATGAGGTCACTACCTCAAAGGGTGAATAAACCCTGAACCCAAGCAATAGAGATGAGGTCACTACCACAAAGAGGGTGAATAAAGCTCCGACCCAAGCAATAGTGATGAGGTCATTACCACACAGAGGGTGAATAAACCCCAAACCCAAGCGATAGTGATGAGGTCACTACCACAGCAAAAGGTGAATAAACCTCAAATCCAAGCTATAGTGATGAGGTCACTATCACACAGGGGGTGAATAAACCTCAAACCCAAGCGATAGTGATCAGGTCAATACCACACCGAGGGTGAATAAACCTTAAGCGATAGTGATAAGGTCACCACCACACAGAAGGTGAATAAACCTCCAAGCTATAGTGATGAGGTCATTACCACACCGAGGGTGAAAACCCCAACCCCAAGCAATAGAGATGAGGTCACTACCACACAGAGGTGATAGTGATGAGGTCACTACCACACAGAGGGTCAATAGTGATGAGGTCACTACCACACAGAGGGTCAATAGTGATGGATCATTACCACACAGAGGGTCGATAGTGATGAGGTCATGCTACCACACAGAGGGTAGTGATGAGGTCATGCTACCACACAGAGGGTCGATAGTGATGAGGTCATGCTACCACACAGAGGGTCGATAGTGATGAGGTCACTACCACACAGAGGGTCGATAGTGATGAGGTCACTACCACACAGGCGGTCAATAGTGATGAGGTCACTACCACACAGACGGTCAATAGTGATGAGGTCACTACCACACAGAGGGTGGATAGTGATGAGGTCACTACCACACAGAGGGTCGATAGTGATGAGGTCACTACCACACAGAGGGTCAATAGTGATGAGGTCACTACCACACAGAGTGTCGATAATGATGAGGTCACTACCACACAGAAGATCGATAGTGATGAGATCACTACCAAACAGAGGGTCGATAGTGATGAGGTCACTACCTCGCCGAGGGTGAATAAGCCTTAACCAATGTCACACTCCCAGGACCTTTAAACTTGGGGGAAGTCGCACACAAAAAGTGACAAAGTTAGATTGGCGGTGGGCGGGTGGGTTCGCTCGCTGGGATTGGGGGTGAGTTCGCTCGCTGGAAATGAGGGCGAGTTCGCCGCTGGAATTGTGGGTGGGTGGGTGGGCTCGCCGCTGGAATTGGAGGTGGGTGGGTGGGTTCGCTCGCTGAAATTGGTGGGTGGGTGGGTTCGCTCGCTAGAATTGGGGTGAGTGGGTGGGTTTGCTTGCTGGGATTGAGGGTGGGTGGGTTTGCTCACTGGGAATGGGGGTGGGTGGGTTCGCAGGGATTGGGGTGGGTGTGTCCGCCGCTGGGATTGGGGTGGGTTTTTCCGCTCACTGGGATTTGTGGTGGGTGGGTCCGCTTGCTGGGATTTAGGGTGAGTGGGTGGGTCCGCTCGCTGGGGTTCGGGGTGGGTAGGTTCGCTCGCTGGGATTTGGGGTTAGTGGGTAGGTCCACTCACTAGGATTGGGTGGGTAGGTCCGCTCATCAGGATTGGGGGTAGGTGGGTGGGTTCGTTCGCTAGGATTGGGATCAGGAGTGGGTGGGTCCACTCGCTGGGATTAGGATTGGGGTTAGGTGGGTGGGTCCGCTGGCTGGGATTGGGATTTGGGGTGGTTGGGTCCATTCGCTGGGATTGGAATTAGTGGTTGGTGTGTGGGTACAAGTGGTATGTCATTGTCTCCCTCTCTTTACATATTTTCTGGAAATGCCCAATCCCAATCCCGCTCATTTTAAGCGGAGGCCATTACTTTCCGCCCCTGATTTTCCGCCCCGGAAAATAGTGTTTTCCAGCCCAAAAAACTTGGGGGCGGTAAGCAACTTTTTCAACTTACTCTTGCACTTATTTCAGGAATTACAAATTTTAAATCAATAAGGCATTCTTGGTTAAAGTTTGTTCATTAAAAAAGGAATGAATAGATGGGTTAGGATAAATAGAAGGATTAGATTATTGAGTGGTAGTACTAGTGTAAAGCATTTTCATGCTAATCCTATCAACATTTAAAATCAAAGGAGAATCTTTCTCAAAGGAATGTGTAAATGAGATAAAGTTTTGTGGTACACGGATAACTTGTAGCGTGTTTAAAACATTTAATGGGATTTGTGCCATTCTTTCATTTGATTTTCAAGTTGAATGTATAATCGGAAGTTAATGATTTTAGGGTTGAAAGGTTTTGCAATGAATTTGAGGTTTTTCTTTGATGTTATTCAAAATTTTCTATATAAAATGAACTTGTTCGTTTAACAGTTCAACTAACTGTGGTGTAGCGGTTATCATACATGTCTACAGACCACGAGGTCCTGGGTTCAAGCCTGGGTTGGGTAGACACGCCAGTGCACCACAACTGGTTATCAAAGGCAGTGGACATTGACTTGGTTGTCGATGTTATGTCTGCCCGTACATCGTACCTGTCTGTGTTCTTGTCCGGGACATAATAAGCGTTCTGGATAGCATTGTTACTATCATGACCAAATACGCAGGCTACAACCCCGTCATTATAATTGTGTGTTCACTCGTCGTCGTCGAACAGTTCATTTTCATGTTCAAAATTGTTCTTCATGACATCTTGCTGCTTTACCAACATTTTTGTCTTACACTTTTATTTGAGTTTTACAAGTGATATTTTCTTTGGATATGATGGCAGAGGATAATAAGTGTATGTTTTGTAGCATCACCGTTCGTCCACAGCAGGAGGCACTTCAGTGTAACATCTGTAATAAATGGCAACATCGGACTTGCAATAAGAGTAAGTTTTTATATCTTTATATTCTTATACAGTGTATGTTACTTATTTTACTATATTGAATCGCTTACCTGGTTTTAGGTATTGGAATTCATTCTTAGAGTTTCTCATCTCAAAGAATCCGTCACTCACCCATATTGCTGTTGATATATTTGTAAACGATAACGATAGCCCGAAATGTCGTAATTGTTATATATTTGCCCATAAATTCCCTTAGGCCTATTTAAATATTTGCCCATTAATTCCCGTATTTAAATATATTAAAAGATATTGTGGGTCTGAGTCTAAGACATCATTATGATGGCATTTCATTTATGTATTTCTTTGAAAACTAAATTCATATTTTCTAAATGATTAATCAAATACTTTTCTTCAAAAAAAATTAAGAATACTGTAAAGTAAAATATACAATGTTTTCCAATCTGTTTTTGCAACTTATATTTGAATTATGCAAAATTGGTGATTAATTTTCAAAGAATTATTGTACATAAAGATTAGTACAAGAACTGCTGTGATGACATCACAATTTGGTGACTTATACTCATGTACATAAAGATTAGTACAAGAACTGCTGTGATGACATCACAACTTGGTGACTTATACTCAGTACAAAAGTAATTTTCATGCGGGCAATATGGATTTTTTCAATACCTTCCTCTATAGCATTGAGATATCAACATGTTTCTTTACCAATCTCTTTCTTTAATTTTTCTCTATCACATACATAAAGTCTGTTGTATTCAGAGGAAGTAAATTATGCAACAATTTAGATAATGATTTGAAATATTGTCATTCCTTGGCCATTTTGAGAGCCAAAATCAAACAAGTGATAACTGTTGCCCTGTTAACTGTTAACCTACCCAATTACATCTTTTATTCCCAAAGTTTTATCTTTGTACTTCTTTTAGTGCTAATATTTTTTTTTTTTTTTTTTAAAGATTTATACATATTTTCACCATTTGGTTACAACTTTACTAGTTTTACTATTTTGTGCCATGTTTACAATTTGAAATCTGGGTTATAACAAAGACACAATTATCTAAACTAACATTCAATTTCAGTTGAATGCCCAAAATATTAGAAATGTTCAATTTTTCTATTTTCATAAGAATGACATAATTTCCCTCGGCAAAATCGCTTTTTTGTTAATTATATAAACTATTCCACTATGGAACCATTATGCAGTTACACAAAAAAATCAATAAAAAACTTTAAGAAAATATGTTTTTTTTTAATTTCATATAAATATATAAAAAGAATATTCTTGGATCTGCAATTATGGCAAATCACAAAATTGCACACTGCAATGTCCTTTATCTTACGGACATCTCCACTTTTTTCTTTGCAGTCATGGATCGCACCACATATCTGGAACTTGTCAGCTCTCAGCGATTCTTCACCTTGATGTGTTCCATGTCAGGACGACCGCCATGACGCTATCCAATTTTTGAATACACTAACAAATTTTTGAATACACTAACAAATTTGAAATTTTCTAATAATAAGATTTTATATTTACGAAAAATTGGTGTATGTACAAAATTAAGCACATTTTGAATTAATCAAAAGGATACAATTTTTTTTGCTATATAGGCTGAATAATTTGAATGAAAAAGTTTTAGTTTTATAATTATGGAAAATTAGCATGTGTTAAAAAACTGATCAGTAAAATCATTACTAGAATTTTCTTATTTGAAACATTATTTAAAATTTCCCACACATTTTTTAATTTTATTTTCAGAAGTGTACGCATGAATCCGTGCCTACTGAGAACCTAGATAATTATACAATTACCCATCTTAATCATTATGAAGTTTTTTCTTCAAAAGTGTACACATGGAAATGTGCCCACCAAGAACCTCAGGAGAATTGTACAATTATCCATTTTACGCATTTGGGTATTTTTTTAAATATTACTATTGTTTTATGAGAAATATGTAATCAAATTGTTTCTTTTATTGTAATCTTATGGAAATGTGAATACAAATGGTGATTATGAAGAGAAATATATTTCACAACCAGTTTTTATCAAAGTTTTGTACTTTATTACTGTTTGTTTTCTACAACTTCTTATCCTTTGTAAATAATATAGTAATGGACTCATTAAAATCAGAAAATTCAGAGAAATAAACAGATGAAGCTTATTCTTTTCCACAACTTATTATCCTCTTACTTTGAAAATATCATAAGATGATAATGAACTCCCTAATGTAAAACTTGTATTGAATTGCAAAAACGCAGAGAAATAAAGTTCAATACCAATGATGCCATTCCACCAACTTTCTATTTACTATAAAGACTGCTTTCCCCACCCACTTATCCTTTTAAATTGATCCTTAACCTCACTCATTTCATAAGCCAGATGGTTCCAATTTATTCCAAGTTGCAATATACACACTACCTCAGTGGTACCCAGTCAGTTCCCAGACTCGCAAAAAGTCGCTTATTCTCTTCTGTGCATATTCCGCCCACTCGGATTTATGACTTGCTTACCTAAGAGAACCAGTTTATTATTGAGGCTTACCTACTAAGACTTGTTTAGCTCACCCTGTTATCCTACATTGATAATAATTAAAATAAAACTTGAATTGATCTCATTTTGCATAAGCCTGGCACAATTCTAATTTGCTTATAGTTATATATATATTACCAATTTAAGAAAACGGTATTTTCCATCCCCAAAAACCCCATGGGCCGAAAGCAATGTTTTTGAGGGCGGAAAACAACAATTTTTAGGGACCTTATCCCTGTCATTTTTACCCACCTACCCACTCCTAATCCCAATCCCGGTCATTTTACCCACCCACCCACCCAGTGGCGTAGCCAGGATTTTCATTTGGAAGGGAAGGGGGGGGGGTGCGAGGGGAATTGTATTAAACCGACACGATATTTAAAGGCATAGTTGAGGTGACACTGTCACTTCGAGCGCAAAACGCTAAACTTTTTGGCCCTCTCGAAAAATTGACATTTCAAGGGAAAAAAAGTATGTCACAACGCATAGTAAGAAGCTGTATTATACAAGTCAAAATAACTACATATACAAAACACAAAATCATGAAAACGCATGTGGAAATATAATGTTTTATTATTTACGTTTGTACATGGTTAAGTTTACCATCACTCTTTGAAAAATATGGGTTGTCTATATCACGTGTATATAGTAACTGAAGCTAATTTCGTGCACCCTATAATTTTGTGCACTACCTAACATGTTCGATTCCACTTACAAGTAGTTTAGCAACCAATTTCAAACAATCAGACTTACGAGCTAAAACTTACATTTAAAGTCGAGAAAATCACGCTTCCTGGGGTAAGGGAGACCAATATTTCTTACTTAAAATGCAAGATAACTCACGTCCTAAAGATATTTTTCTTTCAAAAATTACTAGTCCAGTTGAGCCAATAAAAACAGCAATTTTTTCTTCTCACTCAAACACACACATCCATTTGCTGTCACTGACATTAGGATAAAGGACGTTTTATTATGTAATGATGGCCTAAGCTGTAAAAAAAAAAGTATAAACAAAGGTCACATCGGCTTCAAAATTGATGAATATTTAAGAGCTTAAACTTTAACTTTCAACTTAAGGCTATAATGTTACAAAAGTTCATTTCTGTCCCGCAATAGGGTGTGAAAATTGTATATTTTCTTATTCAAATGAATACGAGAGTCTTAATGCACAAAAAAAGAGATTAAAGAAACAAATGAAAGGTCTAGGTAGAATCTTTTCACCAAATATCACTAACAATAAGCTATTGAATCAGAATGTGTTTTGGTGGGATTGCCTGTTAATCTTATGCCCCCATTGTAAGTACTCAGAAGAGTGATATTTGATCTCTTTTTTGACGTTTTAATGTTTTATATACAATAAGTCTTTGAAAAGAACATTTTACATACTGTTTTAAAGGGACTTCAACTTCAAATTTTCCTAATGGAAAGCAAAAGCCAAAGTGCGCCATTAGATGCACACAATTATGAGACCCTCAAACTTGAACAAACATGTTTGAGTTTTATTATAATTTGCTATCGCTTGACTTTTTCATGGAAAAGTTGCTTTTTTTTAATCATCACCGTTACAAAGATGAAAAGTTTAGTGACACCTTCAAAGAATCTTTAAAGGTAAGTTCTCGTTCTTTAATCAAATTTTCGCCATTTTCTTTCTTAAGTGCACCCTCTTCACATATTTTCTGCTATCTACCTACTGTGGTGTAGCGGTTATTATACCTGTCTACAGACCACGAGGCCCTGAATTCAAGCCTGGGGTGGGTAGACACGCCAGTGCACCACAACTGGTTATCAAAGGCCGTGGACATTGAATTGGTTGTTGATGTTATGTCTGTCCGTACGTCGTACCTGTGTTCTCGTCCGGGTCGTATTAAGCGTTTCGTGATAGCATTTGTACTATCATAACCGAATACACAGGCGACGACCCCGTCATTGTAATTGTGTGTTCAACTCTCTCTCTCTCTATTTTCTAGAAATGCCAAATAATTTGTCCACTCTGGCAGTAT
Source organism: Chiridota heheva (assembly GCA_020152595.1). Classification (NCBI taxonomy): domain Eukaryota; kingdom Metazoa; phylum Echinodermata; class Holothuroidea; order Apodida; family Chiridotidae; genus Chiridota; species Chiridota heheva. The sequence goes on from JAIGNY010003617.1 coordinate 2,997,197, forward strand.
CCTAGTGTTAATCCTCCCTATCGTGTTATCTAGCTAAAACCATAATATCACCGTGACTGATCCGATCGATTGAAGTTTGAACAAAGTAGCTATCTTTACCTTCAATATCCAGCTCACTACGGTGATAATTAAGAGCTTTTAGTTTTCTTTTAAACATTTTGTTATAAAGAATTTCTTTGGCACTCCTCCAATTTTTAAATAAGAATTCTGTCCTTTTTTTTCCAGCAATAATCGGTACTAAGCCACTCGCACTGTAGCAGTAGCAGATGGCATAAATAACTTTTAAGAGTCACGTCATTTTTGCTACAAGTTACAACCAGGCCAGCCGACGTGCATATTTTGCATCACGTAGGCCTAACGTTAAACTAGTGCAGTACACGCCAAGCTTAGGCAAAGCTTCCATCGAACTAGACGGCGCGTCACGTGACTTCTTCAGACTAATTTCCTTTCATTAGGTTCATGTTTCAATTCTGCACAGCGTTTCACTCATCATGATGATAGCAAATATTGTCGCCTTTGCCATCCTCGTAGCGACTGCATCTGGAACAGGATTATACTTGACAAGCCCAGATCCTCTTACTAACCGTGAATACGTTTTTTTTTTTTTTTCTTCAAAGTTTACTTTTTGAATGAATTTTCTGCACGTAGAATCGATTACTGTACCAGTTTCACGAAAACCCGTTTGCCGTGAAATTATTGTAAGGGCCTAATTATTATTTATCTTCAATTCTTTATCATTATCATCATTTTAATGATGATGATACATAGAAATCATAGGGGTGCTAAAATTATTCACTGTTACTGTTACTTTTAGATTGCATAGGAAAAACCTCAAGTTTTGTTGAATTTTGATTCTTGCAAAATCCTAGTTAGGCCAATATAGTATAGGCCTAGGCCCCCTACACTAACTTAATTATCATACACATTCCTCAGTACGGGTTGACGTTAGAATTGTCGTACGAGAGTTGTTATAGATTAGCTGCAATTCCTATGGGTTTTTTTTAATTTACACATAGAAAATTGATTGAAAATTAACTTACTTTTTGGATATTCTTATATCAATTATGCACTTGTCAATTCTATAACTCACCCCTACACCCCTGGACAGGCTGCGTCATTGCACGTTTTGCATCGTGCAAAACGCTACTTTGACGCACCCCTCAGTCACTAAAGTGACTGTACAATACATCAAAATGACCCACATTACAGTCACAAAACTGACAGACAATGTGCTTTTTTGACGCACATGAGAGTCAAAAAAAACACGGACAATACGTAGAAATTGACACACATATTGAACCACCTCTGAAAAGTAAAAAGTACAAATCGAAAGTCTGACATTCATTGTACAATTATTCGCACTTGTTTACTATGACCTGTTGGGCGAAAAATTGCTGAACAGCCATCAGTGTTTCAACAATTCCATACAGTACTGTTCTGTCTCAGTTGACTATTAAGTCAGGCTGAAATACGTCCGATTTTACAACTAGGACAAATATTAAGTCGGAAATGACTTTTTTTTTTTTTTTACAGTACAATTTATTTGTTAAACATCACAATGAAATAAATGCTAAATTTTATGGGCCTAGATACAACTATTATAAAAAATAGTTTGGTTTATATCACAGGCCTGTACAAAAGACACAACAAGTATAAAATACAGTTCAGATATATATTATTCAACTAATCTCCAGGGATATGACTATCCTCTGAGTTGAATATACATCAACATTTACAGTATACAAGAATAGCACGCAATTACTCACAAGTACTTAAGACTCAATAATTAATCAATAGAATGTATGTGCACAACAACTATGATTTGGCCAATTTGAATTAGTGTTCAGGTACCTTTTATCGGCGATACTGTTCTGAAGATGACCACTGGACTCTTCCGAAGAAAATGAGAGTTGTACTTACAGTTCAGGCTGCGACATATACTTCACACAAACTGGTTTATTAAACGAAATCCATTCAGTCCAAAGTAAAAAAAAATCGGCTTAAATTCACTGGAACTCCATTAACAAAAAAAAAAAGAAGGAAAGTCATCTGGAAGATCACACACTGTATCAGCAATTTTTAACAACTGAATTGAATCCTTCCGAACTCTGAAATTATCACTTTCTTGATGATTCAATTTAACAATTTACTGGAACGGAACTGGAATGATTTGATTAAGTTCAAATGCTGGTTCAGGCACTTGTCGAAATATTGGCTTTTCACTTCTTCTTAATAATTATTTTACTTTGAAATTTCTCAAGCTTCTTAAAATAAAATGTCATTATTTATGTAAACTTCTGAGCTTATACTCAAAATCTGCCACTGAATGTTAAACAGCAATGTGGTTCTATTGAACAATAATATTTTATCAACTTGTGACTTGAAGAAATATTCTAAGTATCAACTTGTGATTTTAAAGAAATATTTTGAGTACCAACTTGTGATTTTAAAGAAAAATATTCTGAGTCAGAAAATAGCCAGTCTATTTACAAAATTTACAAGTGAGCCAAAACGCTTTATCAAAATGTAAGAATCATGATTAAGATATCGACTGACTTTTTGGGCGTGTTGCAATAACTTTTTAAACTGAATATTTTGCAACATCAGCTATCCCATAATTTTCTCAATCATCCCATTGGTCGTTTTAACCCATGACATGTCCATGCATATTTAAAGAAACTGCAATTGGTCACTTTTAAAATCATGGCGAATTACATCACTTTTCCTGGAACAATATTTGACAGATGTCTGTCAAATTTGAGGCAAATGTGACAAGAAACAGCCAAAACCAAAATAACTAAACTGCTTCCTCCCTTAAACAAAGAGAAAGTTTAACAACTTGGATAAATTACCCACACCCAAAGAGACAACTGTCTCCCCAGAAACAAAAGGTAACATAAAAACTCTTACTTTGCACTAAACAGCCCAAACCAAAATGACAAAATTGCTTCCTCCCTTAAACAAAGAGAAAGTTCAACAACTTGGATAAATTACCCACACCCAAAGAGACAACTCAAAAGGTAACATAAAAACCCTTACTTTGCACTAGGAAATAATTACCCTCTTCCAAGTACAATTACTGAACAGGTTGTTTACAACTTTCCAGCTATTCATCCTTGGGTGTCAGTGATACCTGCAGGACCACATCATAAGTAAGGATGCCTTGAATAACCATAGGGTTACACCAACATAATTCATAAAGCATAATTGTTGGTTATTAAAAGTTAAACATTCTTAAACTTACCAAGAGAAAACAGAAAAAACGAAAGACTAGAAATATCTTGAGAGGATTCTGGATACAAGAACAAGTTAAACAAGAAGATGCAAAATTGAGAGCCATTTTTCATTATGGGACTTTAATTTATCATTTCTTGTTGCTATATGCTCTTCTAATTTACTAATAATTTTGGAAATGAGTTCCCCAAATGCATCTCACGTCGGATTCGCATCCCCCTTAACAATCCCAATTTTTTTTTTTTTGAAGCACATGTTGTAATCGTTGGGAAAGAGTTGCAATTGCGTCGGATTGGCATCTGCCCTTGTTTAAAAACTTAATACGAGTTAACATTCAAGTTAAGAGTTAATCCTCGTCTTCATTCTTAAATAAAATGGCAATTGTTCAGGCTCTGTCACCAAAAATTGTAAGATATGAGTAATGATTACAACATCAATACTTGACATTAAATATGAAGTTTAAAATATATAAAAATATGTTTCATATACGCTTGGACCCTTGGATATATCATAGTACAATGCTAATGCTTTGATCGTGCAGTGATCCTTCATAAAATTATGAATAAAACAAGTTCAAAATATCTTTTAAGTCTTTTTCTTTCGTATATTTCACAGCGGGACCATTTCCAGAATCGAAAAATCATGATCAAATAATGTTTTTCATTATTTATTTTTGTGTATGTTATTTCTTATATTATGTGTTTGTTTGTTTTTTAATGGACTGATGACCATTGAATGTTTTATTCAAAATAGGAAATGTTAAATCTTTGGCACATTTTTAGCCTTTGCGCTGCATTTTTACGAGAACAAAATGAAGGGAAAAAAAGGAAACCCTACAAAGTGTCTAAAAACAGAATAAACTAACAAAATTGTCAATCATATTTCATTGACACTTTGATGAGAACATTCCAAAACTCAATTCAACTGGGTGATTTATGACCTTACCCAGGTGGTGGCCTTCTTAATATCAAGAGTGCCAGTTTGTTGAAAGATTATGTAAACATTCAATTACGTAAAACCATGATAAATGACAAACTTCAAGAAGGGAGGGGACGGAGACACCTAGCATATTCTAAAATGTTCCTTCAATCATGCAAAAGAAGCGATCTGTCCTGAGAACTAACCCCCTCCCCCTCCGCTTCTTTATTACCACCAAACCTTGTTGCTATCGTTTTTTGTGGAGAACTAAAAATAAGAAAAACATGGGGAGGGGGAAAGACCATCGAGTATATACCCCAGCCAATTTAGTAAAATTTGATATTCTGAAATGTCCTTTCAAGCATGGGGAATCAGATCATAGAACCCCCCACCCCCACCACTCTTCTTGCTGAAGAATTAATACTTCAATTTTGTAGATAAATTTGATAAAGTAGGGAGGGGAAAAGACCAGCTACCAATCACGCTGTTATACCCCTTTAAAGGTGTCAGTCTTAATTAACTCAACTCCCTATGGCCAAGTTGGAGGATTGGCGCCATTTTGTGTAAATAAGACTGTCAAGGGTGCAGGAATGTGGTTGATGTAATTTAATGGCTTCTTAGAACTCTGCCATTTTATTTTGCAGAATGTGTTTAATAAAAGAGTTTATTCATAGGTAAAAAATTTGTTCGCGTTTTTTAAATATTTTTGTAAGTAGGGATTCAGCAATTTATAAAAAAATTATGGACATTTCTTACGATTGCAGAGAAATAGAACAAATCATGGTCTAAATATCGGGAGTGACGTAAGCAGGGATATGTTACATTTGCTCCAGTCCCTCGATCCCGAGGCACTTTCTGCCTCAGAGTTACTTTGGTTTAGTGTGAAGGGATGGTGGGAACTCGCATTCTCATGCAAGTTAAAAAGTTACAACTTTGTTTTGGCTTCATAACCAGATTACAATTAGGAATCCCCGTAAATATGTTATCGCATATTGGAACAATTAGGTCAAGGAGTTACAGTATTTAAAAGAAATTAGGTGATACATGGTGAAGACATATTATTCATCCTTATATCGCGATATGGTATTGTGCTCACTTTTGTGTGTGGGTGGATGAGTGGGTGTACCAAATATTGTGCCGCGTGTACAGAGAAAACCGTACAAGCTATTAAATTGAAACTTGGTGGGAGGGTGTAAGGTAATGTGACCAATATGTTCCGCACAAGTTGGGTCACATACCCTAAAGGTCAAATAATTGATTTAAAATATCAATTTTTTTAAATCTAAGTGCGTCTCTGTCCAGCAGAATTATCAACTGAGACAGAACAGTAGGCATTCAGTACATCCTTCAGCTGAACATGTAATTTAGTGATAATGACATTGTGGTTACCACCTGCTTCATGGGTGATCAATTTACGTGGTATCTTTCTATTAATGTACATTCCTCTTCCCTGCTTGCTTTTACTAAAATAACTTCTTCTTTCACTGTACAGCCATCATGCTCCCAGTTCTATTTCTATGAATTAAAGATGCATTATTCTGTTATTGTATATATTCCTCCAAGATTGGCATTATGGGTTGGATACTGAAACTTTTTCCAATTTATTCCCCTTGGTATGAATGTCTATTATCCCCACTAAGTTTAAGGGAGGGTTCCCCACCCGTGGGTATGACAGCAGTTTGCGGGAGGGGGTTTCGCCCTCCTTACTGAAATGCCACATACTTTTTTTCATAATTTTAGCATACAGTTCTGTCATGCTTGCATGGAACTTCATCGTATTGGGTGAGTCCCATGCTCAAACCATGACCGGTCTTAGCTTAAAAGCACAAGACTTGACAGAACTGCAATTCAAATGGGCGACAAATTGAGAATATCAGGCCATTTTTTATTATATAAATCAGCCTGATAGTCAGAGGCAATTGAGTCATAGCCTCGACCACCCCCCACCCCACATGCACACACTTTTTACCAAATCATGGGTCTTTCTAGGCAAATGCATACTATTTTATTTTTCCCGCACTTTTTCAGAGCTTCCACTGCCTTTCCATTGTTGGAAACATCCTTTATAAAGTGATGATACAGGCCTATAGCCTAGGCCTATATTTACAGAAGTGCAGATATCGGCTTAACATACAGGTAGTACTAGTGCCATATCAATCAATGCTGCATAGTGACTCACCATGACCCAGACCTGTGTCATTTAAGTGACCGACATCAGCAGGGAAATGATGCTACCCTGAGTTACACTTGTGACTGACAATATTGAACCCATGACTCACATGTGAGTCAAATTTTGTAATGCAAGGACCCACCTTTAACTCACCCACCTTTAACTCACCCATGTCAAGGGGTGTAGGGGTGAGTCATACAATTGATAGGTGCATTAGTCTAAATAGGCCTACACCTTTCCAAAAAACTTTTCTAAAATCTTTACCTATTTAGCACCAAGACGGGATAAAGTTCTCCGAGATTCACATTTTGGTTGCCATTTTCTTAGTCGCCACACAGTTGTGATTAATTATTCAACGTCCGCAAATAAGTTTTAGAATTTTCCACTAAACTGCAAGTTGATTTTTTGCTGACATTTTTTGTATTCATATAATTTGTATTAAATACTTTTAAAAAAAAAAAAATTGTGCGAAAACAAATAAATAAAACATCAAGAAATGTTTAGATTATATAATTGTACTTTATAAGTATTATCTTTGATTTTTTCTTCATAATCTAAAACATATTACCCCTGCTAAAATGTTATAGTCCTGATGGCAGTGTTTTGATTTTTGAGAGCTTGTCAGACGATTTTTATGGAAAGAAAAGTAGTCCAAAATACTTTAATAAAAGTAAATAAAATCACCTTAAAAACACTTTTTGAAGAAATGGATGGGCTTCAACCATAGATTCTAATCACTGTGGGATAAAAAGAAGGTAAAATGGTTTCGTTTTCATAAAGATCTTAAATCTAAGATTTTCCTATACTTTTAACACCTCGCTTAAAACAGTACAGGAGGGTATAGGATTTTGTATTACTTACGGACAGCCAGCCATCACCAATGACAGCCATATCAACACGGCTGGCAACAGTCCGAAGGTACTATGGGGAGTACTAGAGAAATCCCTGGTCATAAACTTTCCTAGCCAATACAATGGCAATTTTAAATGGCCAAGTTGAACAGAACACTTTCATTTACTTTTCTCAAAATAATAAAGAATTCATTCATTAAAAGGTTCAAAAATGTACTTACTGTTCAAAATATTGTTAGACAATACTATGTCCTTACCTAAATTAACTTGAATGTCCTAAAACTGTAGCGAAAAGTTGTGCGATATATTTTCTCTGTCCACCAGTACTGCTTATCCACCACGAATGAAATGACTAACTGCATATTCATGTACTCGTATCGCACAGGTGTACACAATAAAAATGGGAGGATGCAAAGAGTTTGCAAGGCCGCTCACGCGATGGTCTATTCATGATGGGTGAAAATATTTGAAATTGAGTCACATGCAAGATTGATTTACAAATGGAATATCTTATCAATTGATTTGTTTGTTACTCCCAATTATCTTGCCGCTTTTATCATGATGGTTTGGCATAAAGATTAAGCTGGTGGAGAACAAATACACTTTGCAAAAAAATACCTTACAGCACTATCATTCGAGTTACATTAAGTTCTGTTTATATTTGCGGTATGTGTATGACATGCAAGCTAAGAACGCACGGTAAGATGCTCAAACAATTTCACGAAAAATTAGGCCGCCATCCAAAAAAGTGTCAGTCATTTACGAATGTTCTTGCATTTCGGTTTGTGCTCAAGATTATAGATGGAAGCGTGCGTACATTGTTTTGGTTAAATGCGCATCAATGTTTTTAACAAACTTTTTGTTTTTAAAGAGCAAAAACTTTGTTTTCCGAATAGCCTAACATAAATTTCCTTCAATGGATTATTAAAGATGGAATCAAAGTATGTATGGTTGAATTTTTAAACGAAAGTAAGAAAGTTTACATATTGCAATTTGAGTTGCATTTTTTTTTCACCTTCACCTGGGTCATATCCCCCCCCCTTAAGTCTTCCCTAGGCCTCTCTTCTTTTACGAAAGCTCATCACATCGCAGTCTTTTTTCGCTCCAAATACTGTCAACTCAGTAAACACTTCTACAACAACTCCTTCTTTTTTACCGATGGATCCACACGTGCGGCAGCTGTTGAGGTACCTCAGCAGTTGCCGCCGCCTGCCCCGGCCTTACCCTTTCTTTGAGACTACCAGACGGAACCTCTATCTTTTCTGCTGAGGCGAAGGCTATCCTCCTAGCTTTAAACTTTACAGAACTCTCCTTCCGCTCTCGATTTGTTATCTTCTCTGATTCCAAATCAGTCCTCACTGGCCTCCTCAACATGCGCTGGTCTAATTCCCACATCTTACAAATCTTAAACAAAATGCACACTCTCCTCCTCTGGCAAGAAATTAATCGTCTTCTGGATCTTCAGCCAAGTCGGTATCCCGGGGAATGAAAGGGCTGACAGCCGCCAATAACGCTCTGTCGAACCAAAATTCTTCTATCGATATACCTCATACTTTCACCAAAATACCTCCTAACTACCTCAGGAGGACTTGGCAAGACTCCTGGAATTTCCAGATTAATAATAGACTTCAAACTATTAATCCCAAAGTAGGTATCAACCCTCCCCTACTAAGTCGCAATCGCAGAGAGGACGTGGTCATCACCCACATTCACCTAGGTCACACCTATCTCACCCACTCCTACCTCCTTTCTGGCTCTCCCAAACCTATCTGCCCCACTTGCAATAATGATCTCTCAATCAATCATATCATATCCTCTTAACCTGTCAGATTTACATCATCTCCAGATCTTTCCGATCCCCTGCCACCACTATTTCCGACTTTTTCAAGAACAATCTCCCCTCCAACATTATCACCTTTCTCCACAACAACAACCTTTTTCACTTGATTTAATCTCCCTACACCCCCATTCTTTCCTATCTAACATCCTTCTCCCTCTCTCCTTCTTACCACCTTCTCTCTGTCTCCTTCTTACCACCTTTTCTTCTACAACTTATTTCCTCTAAAATTTTCACTTCTCTCCATCTTTTCCTCCTTTTCCAATCATCTCTTTCCTAGCCTGTGCACCTGAATTATTTAACACCCTCTTGGTACATTTGACTCTGACTGTTGCAGTGCCGTTAAACCTCATCAAACCAAACCAGTACATTTTTAGTGCAACTTTTTTAGATGCGTATTGTAGCCCATTGACTTTTGCTTTAGTGTGTGGTTTGATTTTTTCAATACACGTGCGTTCATGCCCTAACCTGGAGGATTAGGTCACTATGTGATTTGGACGTGAAGGTTCGTGCTAAAACTTTCCAAGATAAATTTATTAGGCCTAACAACCCATTTCCAGCAAAAAAATGTTACCTACTTCTACACCGATACTAGTCAAAGCCTGTTCAACTGGACGAGGGAGTGTGGTGAAGTGCTTCCCAATAGTGGAACAGATGTTAGGGGATTTCAAGTATAAACACGAATGATTCCTTTGCATGGTTCTGATTGTGGCCTACTACAGGCTGTATTAACCCTTACTCTACCACGCGGCGATATTATCGCCGTTTTGGGTGCCCCGTCTTTGGCCCCGCCTCCCGAGCGCATTTTCAAAATAGTGCTGGTAGAGTAAGGGTTAATCAACCGGTGGCGGCCCAGCGGTCCCGACAGCGAAAGGGGCCCGACTTTTCTGCCTGGAAGACAGAGGACCCTTCAATAATCACGTCTTGAATAACCCTTACTCTACCACGCGGCCATTTTCAAAATAGTGCTGGTAGAGTAGGGGTTAAATATAGGCAGCATGATCGGTGGGCGCCCAGCGGGTCCCGACAGCGAAAGGGGCCCGACTTTTCTGCCTGGAAGACAGAGGACCCTTCAATAATCACGTCTTGATTAACCCTTACTCTACCACGCGGCGATATTATCGCCGTTTTGGGTGCCCCGTCTTTGGCCCCGCCTCCTGAGCGCATTTTCAAAATAGTGCTGGTAGAGTAAGGGTTAAGGAAAATAAATATTCATGGGAATATTCTATTTAGGTAGATCCCAGCCATTTAGACTGTTGAAAAGTAGGCCAGTTTTGTTAATCTTATTAATATGGAATATAATTCACCAATTCTTTCATGTTTGAGAGATGTAGTGGCTCACTGGTGAAGGAGTCATGCTCGTATGCTAGTAAAGACACCAGATCCGACTCCTATCATGAGCACTGAATTGTGTCCTGAAACAAGACATGTTACTCTTCTTGCACCTGTCCACTCAGTTGTAAATGAGTATCAGTATCACTGGGAAGCTGACCTGAATGGACCTGGTGTCCTATCCACTGACGGAAGTCTCAAACAAGTAATTTTTTAACTACCAAGGGGAACAAGATTTTTGTTTAAATTAAAAAAAAATCATATGTACCACCCCAAGATTTGGGAAAAAATAAAATTAGCTACAAACACAATATTTTATTTTAGCCCCAGGACTGCCATTTAAAGATCTTTTCTCACCTTATACAGTATTTGTTTCAATTTTGTCCTTTTAGTGATGTCAGATCACATGATATTTGGAGAGAAAACATGCCCTGGTTTGTTCTGTGGTCGTACAAACCTAAGCAGTGTCGGAGAATCAACCAATTACAGTGCCTGTGGTGTGAGTATCTGTTTTAGTCTGCATTTTATCTTATTTTTTAGATAATAATTGTAGATAATAATTGTAGATTATAATTGTAGATATAGGTTTTAACATGTGATACAGGAGCAACAGTGATGCCAAAGGAAGTGGAATGAAGGAGGGAGAACATTCACCCAACAGGGAATCAAAAAATGACTTGTCTGGCTGCATGGGGACAACCAAAAAACATATCTGAGCAACCATACTGTAGTTTTTACTCGATTTGCCGGTTCGAAAAGCACATTTTTAGCACAGTTAAACATGCATGTAAAATTATCTGATTCTTGTTTTGTACAACACATGCAGAATTCAATGCTTATTAGACAAGTTTCCTCTCAGGTTGATTTGTTGAACCTTGATGCCAAAGATAACTTTTTCTCTAAATGCAGATTGTGTTTTATGGTTGTTTCATTTCTTTATCTCACGGAAGTTTATGTACTGTCAGGCCCCCAAAACATTAAGTGTTTGACTCATGGTCTTTTAAGAAGTTGACTCCACCCATCATGGTGGAAAATATATTTAACAGATTATTATAATTATTATTATTTAAAAACAAAAATTGAAGGTGGGGGGAGGGGAGGGTGAAAGATTGAAGCCATAGCTTCGGACAGCAAGAAAAATGGTTTCTTCTTAGCACTGTTGTATTGATTACATTTTAATTGATTTCATCCGTATATTAGTTTCTTGAATGATGTTATTCCAGAGATATTTGAATTGAAATACATACAATTTATATTTGTATAAGTATCTCTTAAAAGGAAAGTCATACTCACTCGGAAGGACTACAACCAGGTCTTAAGACTCACCCCCTTCCTTCTGTCCACCTAGACCTCTCCACTTATAACAAAACTCAAACTCACCCTAATCTCTTCATCAATCTCCACAACCAAATCAAAGACCAACTCTCAAATTACACCTCCATCTATACTGATGGCTCCAAGGAAGGCAACAAGACAGCTGCTGCTGCCATCATCCAAGACATCACCCTCAGTAGCAGACTTCCTGACCACTCATCCATCTTTTCAGCCGAGGCTAAGGCCATTCTCCTCGCCCTCAACTTTATTGAGTACTCTCCTCTTAGTCACTTTGCCATTTTCTCTGACTCCAAGGCTGTTCTTACTTCATTACTCAATCTTAAATGGGATAAACTCACCTGCCACCTCCTCCTCCGGAAACTCTTTTCTCCCACCCTCTGCAGGAAAAGTGTTCTTTTCTTCTGGATACCCAGCCATGTTGGCATCCCTGGCAATGACAGGGCTGATACAGCCGCTAAGCTTGCCCTTAACCTCCTCCCTTCCCCTTTTCCCAAAACCCTCTCTGACATCAAACCGCTTATCGCTTCTCTTGTTCGTGACCGCTGGCAAACCTTATGGAACTTCCAAATTGATAACAAACTCCATGTTATCCAGCCCACAATCGATCAAATCCACCATCAACAACCTTTCTCGTATCGATAACGTTCATATTACCCGTCTTAGAATTGGTCACACCCACCTCACTCACTCCCACCTCCTTATTGGTTCCCCCAACCCCTCTGTAACAATTGCCACTGCATCCTTACAATCCAACACGTTCTCCTTGCTTGCCCCCTGTACAACCTTCCCAGAGCTTCTCTCGCTCCCCACAACTCAATTGCTGAGTTCTTCCAAAAAAATCCTCCAGATAAAATAGTCTCCTTCCTTCAGCATGCATCCCTCTACAACCATATTTAATCCTCCTCTTCCACCCCCTCTCTACTCTGTTTTTAGTTTTACCCATGCACCTCCTCTCTCGATCACAGCTTTCTGGCTTTTGTTCTTGAATTTCTCTCATTCTTCCCCTGGTCTCTTTCCTTACTACCTCTAAAATGATCTGACCTCTCAGGCACAATTTGACCTTCGTTGTCGTGGTGCCGTTAAGACCTCATCAAACAAACAAACAAACATTAAGACTCATGAATGGGATGGAAAATTATAATCACAAAATCTGTTTGTTTATAATAGATTTCTGCAAGATATTTCTGTCATGAATAGGAACAGAATATATAAAAATCTTTCCTTTTGTTTTTACAGGCATGTTCACGAGGTTACAGAGCCAATGAGCAATCTCTCTGCATGCTATGTAATGAAACCTTGGATCTTTATGACTGGCTGTACCTGAGCTTCATGGCTATGCTCCCATTAGCCATGAATTTTTTTTTCATAGAATTTTTTGCAGAAGGAAAAATGTAAGTTTCTCTTCACATTAGAAAGTTTGTGTTTGGTTATGTATTGTTGACCAAGTGTGGAATTCTGTTTCATGCAATTCTAAGTATTTGCACAAGGGAAACGTAGTACAAACGTTACAACAAATGTTAAGGTCTATAGACAGGTAGACGGCTAAATTCTTCAAAACTCTTAAAAATAAATCAAATTCTTATTAAAATTCATTAAAGAATTGGTTCTCAATACTTGTATTCCAGTTTGTGCAGTATTATAAATGGGAAGACTATGTGATCAATAACAAAAATATTGATGGAATAAAGACTTTATCACCTTAAAATTGTACATACACATTATGTAATTATGAAGGCAAAAAGAATGCTTTCTTAGAATTCCAACTAATTATGTTGTTGCAATATGGAAGGCAACTAAGTTTACCTTTCCTTTGACACACCTTGACCCTTAAATTCTCACCCGGCCATGACACGACCGGTTTGACATGCACTTTTCAAAACATTATTTCGCTTCGTCAAATATGTGATTCTGGTATCATTTGAAAGAGCTTACATAGTTCTTTCCGAAAATGTAACGTTTTTATGGGGGCTATGTTTAAATCTTTAAAAAAAAAGATGGGTTGAAATAAAGACAATTTAGAAAATGCACAAAACTTAACAGAAAACGATTTTTTTTTGCAAAGACTTACTTGCCATACTTCCAGACCTTGTTTTTGCCTGAAAACCTGTGAAAAACATACAAAATCATCAATGCATCCAATTCCAGTCAAATTTTGACTGCTCTTATCATCAATATGTTTTTGGGCAAAAGTTGTGGAAAATATCATGATCTTAGCCTTTTTGAGACCAAAATTTGAGAAAAATCTAAGCTTCTAATCGCAATTCAACTCACCGACGTGAACTATACCGTAAGAAAGGCCAATTCACATGCTTTTGATTGAAATAAAAAAGCAACTACCCCTTCTTTATTCATGCTGATATTTAAGTATGAAAACATCCTTTTAGTAGGACATATGCCATGTAGTCTAGCAGTAATGTGTGGGATTACTGTGTGGGTACCCTGGGTTCGAATACCACGTTGGATGCACAGTTTTGTTTTTTCGCAAGTAATTACAGCGGTGATTATTTATTTATATTTTTTCATTGTTTTGCTTTGAGAAAAATTCAGACTGGTATCATTAGAAAGGAAATTTACAAACAATCTAAATATGTAAAAAAAAACGGAAATCCTCCATTTTTAATATTCACAATAAAAAAATCCAAGCTAAAAAAAATTGGCCTAATTTTGCCTAAAATTTACACATTTATGTCGATATTTTCTTTATTTTGATTGATTTTGTTTTCTTTTTCATTGAGAAGTTTATTGTTTTGGCATTCATATAAACCAAACTTGTAGTGATACAAAACGAAAGGAAAGTACTGAAAATCAATTTTGGAAGAAACAATTCCGCTAAATTTTAGTCACGTTTTGGACTCCTGAGACTCTAAGAGTTTTTATGTTTGTATTAATTAATTAATTGACATTTTCCTCGTTTTTGTTCGTTCATTCTCTGCGCTTTTTTCCCCAGGCGCATTGATCAGCTCTTTTCTAGATTCTGCGCCTTATAAGATAATAACAAAAATACAGTGATGACATTACAAGTTTGTTAATTTTTTTAATTCTGTTCATTCTTGTTTATACTTCTACTAATTTTGATGGAATTCTCTGCTATTGTTTTGATTTGGAATTAAAAAAGTTTGAACAATCGAATGCTACTTAAGTTTATTTTGATGGGACATAATACATCAGATTTTGAAATTTTGTACACTTGGATGACATCACCTTTCTGATGTCGAGGGGAAGGTTTTCCCTTGTTTATATGTACCGCCTCCCCCTCCCCTCCTCCCTCTTTCCTTCTCACTTGAGCTTCACTTCATTGCGGTAAAGGAAAATAAAAATCTCCATACAAAGGGGATACAGTATCTCTGTGGAGTTTTACATGAACAGTGTAACATACTAAATCGACTCAGGATAATTCAACTTCCAATATTATTTGCACTCTTTAGCGATGAATTTGGTTTTAAAATATGTAAGCTCATGCAAATTTTACATTGTCTTTGATAGCTTTGTCCATTCACCTATTGATCCGTTACACCCCTCTTCCAATAAAGACAATCCTGTCAAATATGGAGACCCTGGGGAAACATCATCGGTGTCCCCCATTGAAGAATAATTTCCCTCATACTTATGAATTCTTTACCATGTTCCTTATTTTTGATATTGTCTTTCTGGTTTCAGTGTGATTTTGCTACATGTTTCAGCAATTCTTGAGACTGCTGTGGCTTCATTGATAGCTATTGTTGTGGTAGAACCATTTGGTAAGTACAAACTGGAGTCAAATCATTATTTGCTTCTGCATTGAAGGGATATGCAATATTTCATTTAAAAGTGAAATACCTGAAACAGAATTAAGTGAGATAAGTGACTTCTATAAATAATGGAATTAACTTTTATAATGGACCTCATTTGTCATGAAATAATATACAATGCAAATTAGTGGTTTGTTTCCTCTCGTCTAATCATATTGCTGAAAACAGTCTTAGATGTACTTCCCTGTAGATAAAACACATATGTTTGGTTTGCAATCTGTGGCATTTCTATTACTACTGTTTATATTTTGTATATTCGATAAGTAATAATATGATGTTTGTGTCGATGAAAACATGCACATTTTTTCTCAGTTGTCATATATGTCATGTTGAGTAATGGCTTACTATTACATGGAGTAAATCATTTATGATGTTGCTACAAAATCATACCTTTACTGAATTAAGTGTGTTTCATTTGTCTTTTCTGTTGTAAACAGGTACTTTGGACCTGAAAAGCTGTGGTGTAAATCGCTTGGCAGACTGGTACACCATGTTCAAAAACCCCCAGCCAAACTACTCCAAGACCTTACATTGCACTCAAGAAGCAGTGTTTCCATTGTAAGTGTAGTGTATTCCTGAATTCATGAGAAGGGCAGTAAGCAGGTGCAGGTTTCAATTCCCAGAACAGTTCCAGTCTTATGCTTTTTAATAAGACACTTCATTCCACTTGCTTCAGTCTACTCGACTACTAAACTGAGTACCATCAGTGCTAAGGAATTACCTTGCAATGGACTGGTCTGATGTCCTGTGGAGGGAGAGTTATTGAGAAAATATTGAGCAAATATCTTGCTACTGTTGTTTAGTAGATTTTTAAGCAAATCAGTTAAATATTAATGTATATAAACTTTTAAAACAGCCTTCCAAACTTGCTGTTTCCATAAATTGAAAAGATCTGGTAATTGTTTCAAGTGTGTCAGTTTGTAATTAGCTGTAAAAACAAAAGATTTAAATTATAATCCTCTTTTAGTTATTGTTTGTTATGTCATCATGCTGGATTTTTTTTTAATAATAAAAGCTAAAATAGTTAATAACTCCCAGCTGCTTGGAGCAATATTCTTTCCAAATGCTGTAAACATTTGATAGATTGTGCTGGTGAAGACAATCAGGATGTGAATCAATAATTTGTAAAGCAGTCCTTCCATGCATTGGCATCAGAACCTTAAGTTTCCTTCTGTATTGGGTCTAGAGGATCAGTCTACATATTTGGCTTTTATCCAAATCTTATTTGATTTTTCTTGAAAAGAAAAACATGAAAGCATAAGTACAGTGGTCAAGAAAGTTTATCTTATATGAAAGAGGAATTTAAAAGAAGAAAAAATGGTGAAGTAAGCATCACAAAATCTTATTTTGTTAAGGAGATATCTAAGTTTCAAGTTTGGTAGCATTTGTGTAAAAAACAACTGAATTCAGACTAGTTGTGATTAGTGCTGTCATGATATGTCGATTATCACGATATCTCTTTTCCTACGACATGAAATATGCCTCTTAACACATATCAGGATACCAAAAACTAGTACAGAACTAAGATTTTTTTTGCGCAATTAGGTTAGGCTAGTTCTTATTTTATGGTACTAATGTTACAGTAGTAAATCTAAAACGCAAGTTTAGGCCAGGATCATTTCTAAATCAACTTTAAAGACATGCAAAAATATAGTGAAACATAAAAAAACTAAATAAAATTTGTGCTCCTTTACCACACTGGCACGCTCCGATGTAAGTTGGAAAAAAAAAAAAAAAGTTGGCCCAGAAAATGCCTCTCACTTCGATGATTTATGGTCACATTGGCTGAATTACCAAATGTGTGCATGCGATGCATGGTGAAATCTAGATCGAATAGTGATGTGATCATGTCGTCTGCTAGATGGGAATCATTATTTCTTGTGTTCATCATATGAATACCTAACTACTTGTATAGAAGTAGTGATAATAACAATTTGCGTTGTGAGTCAGTTTTCTTGAAAAATATCGCGATATACCAATATATCGCGATACTTTTTGCACGATATTTGATACCTAATAGCCATATCGTGACAGCACTAGTTGTGATGTCATAGTCTCAGATCTTTATGGATTCTATCATATTTTGTCTTGCGATTTTGTGGCTTAAAAACCATGGGATATGTCAAAAAGTAGTAAAACTGAATCTACCTGTAGGAAGGGTATTTATGATATATCACCTGTAGAAAGTTTGAGCAAAACTTATTCAAATAGCGATAAAATGAAATAAACTTTTTTTTAAATACATTAGCAATTGTTAATAATGTGAGCATGAAGATGCCAACTTTCCATAGTAGACTAACTACACCAGTCATTTCTACACAGATATGAAAAAGCTTTATACTTCAATATCTCCTTAACAGAATAAGAGTTTTGAATGCTTTCTTTACTATTTTGTTTCTTTTGAAGTCCTATTTCATATAAGATGGACATGCTTGACCACTGAATCTCTGAATTTTTTCAATTGTTATTAAACATGTCGAGTGATAAGTTAGGAAAGTGGGGAAAATTTTTAATTGGAAGTAAACATTTCCATTTCTCTGCAGGTATACAACCCTTTATACTAACCCTTTATAATGAAATGTTTTTTTTCTTATTTTATTGTTCTTGAAAATGTTTTAAGGGTGAAAACTCAAAACTCTGATCAGAAAAGAAAAAAGATGAAACTATAGAAGTTTGTGATATTCAAACTCCATACAGCTCAAAAATAATTCATCAAATGGTTGGAGGGCAGCAAAAATTAAAACGTTAAATACATACTAGAGCTATGATGACCCATCAGGCCATTGCTTATCCTCTGTTTCCTTGGTGTAAGTGGATGAGAGCACATGACTCTCCCTGGACGGGGCGCCAGTCCATCGCTGGTCCACTCCCCAGCAGTGCTGGTACTCATTTCACAGCTGAGTGAACTGGAGCAAGTAGAGTGAAGTGTCTTGCTCAAGGACACAATGCAGAGCTCGTGACGGAAGTCGAACCCGGTATCTCCCGCATTCGAGCATGACTCCTTAACCTCTGATCCACTGCACCTCCTGTTTAGCAGCAAAGGTGGGGAGAGGAGAACACAAATAACTTATACATTTTTCTTCTTAATTGTAATTTCTCATATCATGGCTTTCATGGGTTCTTTTTCTCTAAATTTTTCGCAATTGTTATTAAACTTGTCGAGTGATAAGTAAGGAAAGTGGGAAAAATATATTTTTTTAATTGAAAGTAAACATTTTCATTTTCTCTGCAGGTATACAATTGTTTTTATTTTCTACACTTTTGAGCTGGTCCTGATGATGATCATTAGACCCATCCTATCTTACAAATTTTGCAAAAATCTTGGACGGAATTCAGTATACACTGCTCTCTATTTCCTTCCCTATATTGGTTGTGTTTCATGCAATCTTTGCAGGGCTTGTTTGTAAGTATATGTCTCAGATAACTTTTTTTTGTTTCATTGAGTACATTTCATGTGATATTCAAGTCATATCAATTAGTGTAGTGGCAATCCAACCTATTTAAGCAAATCAGGAATTATATACCTATAGTGTGAACAGGGCTGGAATTCTCCTTCACAAAATGGTGGGGTGGCATGTGGCCATACTTCTCCTCCACAAAGTAGGGGGACAGTGTTTTTCACAACCTTATGTATTTTTCAAAGTTTTGCCTGAAAGGGGATATGCCAGTGGGGATATATCCCCACAGGAATTGCATCGCTAAACATGGCTCATCTGGGACAAGAAGGAGATGGAACAGGATAATACTTTTTAGTTTCAAGCCCATTAAATCTGTTTATATGGCAGATCGGAGATGCTATTCCATAATAAATGGTATATGTGCACAGGATGTATCAGGCATTGAAGGCTGCCAAATCAAAATATCTTCAGCAGAAATTAATCGATATATTCAGGTTTAATGTAAAGTACAGGTGAATGAAAATCTTAAAAATACTTAATATGGTCTTTTGACTTAAGCTAAATTGTTGAAACATGATTATTAAAATTCATGAAATTAGCCAAAATAAGCCAGATTGAACATCTTGCTTTTTTAATTTCTTGATCTGCCAACTTTTGATACAACTGTTGTTGTTTAAAAGGGCATACCTTTTTCTGCTTGTATATTGTTTTTCCACTGATTAGGTTAAAAGATTTTTGGATGTTAACTTTACTCTTTAGGGGATTTTGCTAATTCAATCATTAACATTCCACTGTGTTTTTGTTTTTTATTTTTATTTTTGCCTCAACAATTTGTATACTTCTATATACTTGCTATACACCATAGTACCTAATAGTATTAGCACTATGAGGTCTATTTTTGCCCCAGAAATCACAAATTTTTCCAATGGGGCTTCGCTTTTGAGGTGCTTTTGCTCTGGACCCAATGCCATTTAGATTCAAGCAACAACTCACACTGCATGCTCAGGCTAGAAGCCCATGGCTTCAGCATTTGTGTAATCAAATATATTTCAGATATTTTATTTATTCCTCACTCACATGCCTGATGTTATCTGTGTACCTAATTAAAATCTTAAGACCCTCGAATCATAGGCAATGACTGAAGCTCAGAAGATAATTACATGCAGATTTTGAGCTAATTGCCCTTTCAAACATTCATTTGTTTATTTTATCACAAATTAGTGAAAACCATAAATTTTCAATTTGTCATAATTTGCTCCTTGAACACATTTCCATTGCTAATTTTCTATGTTCATGATTTCTGCACCATATTTAGAAATAAAACCAGGTAAGAACTATAAATAATAAAAATAAGAACTTTATGGTGTTGAAATATTATATCATGACAAAATTTCATTATACTTAGTCAACTACCTGGAAAGCCAGCTGATTACATAATACATGAGTAAGACATTGATTGATTGCCCTTCGATGGTGCTCAAAAGGTCTGTCAAATTCAGCAAATCCAAGCGTTTCAAGGGGCAGACTTTTAAAATGTTTAAGATGGAATCTCTGTCACTGATACTAGGTGCAAAACCTTCTTGCTCATTCTGT
Source organism: Chiridota heheva (assembly GCA_020152595.1). Classification (NCBI taxonomy): domain Eukaryota; kingdom Metazoa; phylum Echinodermata; class Holothuroidea; order Apodida; family Chiridotidae; genus Chiridota; species Chiridota heheva. The sequence goes on from JAIGNY010003617.1 coordinate 3,017,653, forward strand.
TTCCATTTGTCACCAGTTGTTTGAGAGAAATGTAAAATCTGAAAAAAATATTTCTTTGCAGATTATTCCTTTGCTTACATCACCATAGCTGCATCCTTAACAACTCATGCAATTCACTTTGCTCATCAAGAAATAGAGGTATGAAGGATCATTGTTATCATTTTGCAGTTTAAGATAATGAAAAATGGATTCTACTTTTACAGGAATATTAGTTGTCAAGCATGTTCATGGAGAAAAGAACAATAAAATAGTGAAGAAGATATTGAAATATCTTATTCCTCGAAGGAGATATTCAAGTTTTAACAGATTTGTGTCAGAATGACTAGAGTCAGGCTTGGAGTGACAACATGACAGCCTTAAGTCTTTTCCTATTTGAAATATTAAGTTTTAGTGAATTTAACCATTGGACACAGTAGAAGAGTACTAAGACTGAGTCTAGAGAAGATACAGTCAGGGGCCTATAGAGCTGCAGGGGCCATGGCCCCCAATAATTTGCAAGGTGTAATAGTAAATTCATATGAAGCAATGGCTAGAGCTTGGCCCGTCCGATAATCAAAGGTTTCATACGGCCCTGTACAGTCATTTACCATCTGAAGTAATGTCAAAATATATTTTCCAGTTAGTGAAGATAAATTGATCAATTTATAATAAAATACATCAAGAAGTGCTTCAAAATGAATAGCTTATTTCTTCTACATAAAATCAGCAATTTTAAAACATATTTTAATCCTTGGACTACCAAGGGTATTCAAAACACAGGTGGCGTTTTAGGATACTTTTTACAAAATTTTCCTAATAGTTTACTGTTCAAAATTTAAATTTAGTGAAAGCTAAGACTTTGAACTTTACACTAACGTGCATAGGTTTCAAGTCAAACATGCAAATTTTATGCAAATTAGCTTACTATTTTCTTATCTGGTGTCATAAAACTGCCATATTTATGACATTTTACTCTCTTGTGGCTACTGACATTGTTTTTGTATTGAAATTGAATTAGCTTTCAAGTGATACTGCTTTTGGATTTTTTAGAACAGGAAGAGTAAGAATATGAAAATATCAAAATTTTAGACATTTGAGATTTTTATTTTTCAAATAATGCTTACCAGGGTTGGAAAATACAAAAAAAGTCACTCCCCAATCATTTATACAACTTGGCTAGCTTAAAATTGTGGCGAGTACCACAGTATATTATAATATTCTACTCGTCACAATTCTTTTTTGCTCGCCAGTGGTTTTCAACCCAGATGCATACACACAACTTGTTAAAAAAGCACACACAAAATGATCAGACACTTCAGAATCTAAAGTAGGATGCTGCGGATCATACCTGTTGTAGCTCTCCTTGTGCCTCTTCCGGCTTGACCATTGGTGTCCTTAACCTCCAAATGATACCTCCTCATGATAAAACTTAGTATTTCACAAAATTTGGCATGAAAAACCTGCTGTGCTGCAGTAAAGTTTATCACTGTTTTGGTTGTTTATGCACAGATGCAATGTTTTAAAAACTGCAGTCAGTGATGCTCATTGCTAAGTTTGTAGCAAAGAATAGGGGGCTATTCGTGTATTCCTTTGTATTAATAAAGAGATTCTAATTGCTAAATGTGGGTTCAAAAAGTTTTCTGAGTCCGATTTTCCTTTGTTGAAAAAAGTTCCAAAATGCAGCAAAAATCAAAAAAGTTTAATATTTTGCCCAAAATTGAAGATTTATGGCTTGGTATGGGCAAAATTTGATTAGATTTGAACAATTTTACTTATCTAAATAATTTTGACAAGCCCTTTAAATATAAGATGAACTTGCATGACCACTGAACTATTTACATTACTAATGTAGTGTCCTTGTATTTTATTTCCATTAACTTTAAGATTTTTCCACATTTCTTCATTTCAGACGCCAATGACACTTTTACGAAACAAACGAAGCATTGTTATACTGATAGCTCATTGGTTGGTTCATGCCTACAGCATCGTGGCCATTACAACTTTTCAGCAGCCCTTCAGAGATTCCCTTCTCTTTCTTGTGGTTCCGGTCCCCGCCATCTTTTATCTACTCACATCAACTTTCTCTGATCCAGGCAACTTGCAATATGGTACTTAAAATGATTACAAAGAAGACCTGGATTATAGGTAGACTGTCATCCATTTGTGATTGGATAGCAAGAATATCATCATGTTCCATGGAATATTCATAGGAAAAGGTTGTAAAGTGACGAAGCTGCAACCCAAATTTGATGAGAATGTTCTTTGTTGAGTGAATGAGCAGCAATAGAAGTGTAGTTCTTTGTTACACAGATAAACTTTGTGATGTTCCTGTCATCAGAAGAAATTGAAACAAAGACATCGCTCTGAAAAGGAGTCATGTATGACATCACACCTACAATGAAGTGTACAACGTTCATGTTTTAACATCTGGCTACCTTTATACATGCTTTGTATGTTGGCTTTTGATAATTTTTTAAAGCTAAATCCTAAAATGGTGACTTTACAAGTGTATGGTAAATCAAGACATGTATTGGCATAGAAAGTGTATGCTTGTAGTATCTTCTGTATGAAAGCATCTGTAGTCAAAATAGTCTTAAAATCTAAATACACAAATTTGAAAGTAATTGTTTTTGTCAAATTTTGTTCAAAGTAATTTGAGGAGATCATTTACAAATAAAAACAAAAATTAAAAGAAAATAAACTTATCAGGTGTAAACAGCAGTTTGGTAGAGAAAGAGTAGATAGTGGTGAAGGAGAAATTTGTAATTGTAAGGTAAAGTAATTTGTTGCATTTGTTAAGATTGAGACAGGCCTTTAGATGATAGAGTTGTAGTCGAAATTGCAAATAAACGAAAGCTTTGAGGGGTTCCAGTGGCAGCGATTTTTTCAACATTGGGGAAACAAACCCAGACAGTGGTGTAGCCAGTCATATGGGCTTTATATAAGGCTTCATTTTGTGGGTGGGGGGGGGGGGGAGGATAATGATATTCGTCCTCCCAAAATTATTGGGGGACATGTCTCCCCCCTCCCTGGGATTGCCGGCTATGATTTAGAGACATGAAGTTGGTGTTACACAGTTTATGCTCAAACAAATCAGGCTTTAAAATCAAATGTAATGACACCCCACTTTTTGTTAATTAATTAATGTCATAGTAAAGCCATCTTCAAATTTTGTATAAAAAACTTACAAATTAAAGCTGAAGTTCCAAGACTTTTTAATACATGTGAATTGTGTAAGATTAATACAGCCCCTAGTTCTTAAAGATGATTTTATAAATATGATTTTGAATTCAGCCAGTGAGGATGAGCTGATTGGGGTTATAGTCAAATTTTACAAATCATGATATGCATAATATCTTCAGCAAATCAATTTGGAAATTCAATTGACCCATTTATGGCTGATCAAAATTTGTACTACAAAAACAAGGTGATGGGCTAAGAAAGGTTAGTTACTCTACAAGAAGCCTAAACTAACACCACCACCATAAAAAATACAGAAAAACAAAACAACATCAAAGACATTCAAAAAGAACTTATCAATGTTGTCTTGAAATTGTTAACACATTTAGAGCCAACCACCCACTTAAGGCAAACTAAATGTAGGATTAGAAGAGAGCAGACAGTTTTCCCCTTTTTTTAAATTTCTTTTCTAAAATCATGGAACACCTATTTGTCTATATGTGTGTGTGGGGGTAATATTCAGTATCCAACCTCTCTTCAGCTTGATAAAATTGTGACAGAACATTACATAAGAAATTGATGTGGTCTGCTCATTCACACATCACTAATTTGCACATCCAGCACCTAAATTTATATTAAGTAATGTTTATGTGAAGTTTTAACAAAGTGCAGTGGAATTTAAAGTTTGTTTATCATGTGTCACTTCTTCACATTTGCCCTTACACGATTTTGATTTTCAACAGATTTTTAATCAATTTTGTCTCCAAGCGCTCTACTACCTAGCAACAGTATTGTCTTTAGGCAGTGGCTAGCTAAAGGCAGGGAAGCACACATGCCCTCTATATGAATTTGTTACTTTTATTATTACTGTAGGTGTATGTGCCCCAAATTGTCTTTCTTTATACTGATGTGCACCAACCCCCTATTATACTGATGTGCACCAACACCCCTTGATGCTTACGCATGTTGCAATTTTCAATAATGCTTTATTTCATTTATTTGAATGGATTTTTTGTTCATTTTGTGATCTCTTATATATTTTGTATGTGTTTCTTCTAGGTACCTCTGAAAGTTTTTAAACACACAAAACAGAAAAGATAAGAAATACTAAATAAGGGCTTTATGATTGAATGATAGATAAAAACAAGGAAAAGAAAACACAAGAGTTGTAAAGCTATTGGATATATATTTATACTCAAGTACAAATGGCATTCGTCACAAGTTTAAACTCACAAAAAATCCTTATTCAATAGATAATTGCACTTTTTCATTAGCACATATTCATAATAACAAAATGTTATCAGGAAATTCACCGAAGACAAATACTCTCCTTGACGTGTAACATACACAATTATCACACTTGCATTTTATATCAGCCATTCTAAGAGGTTCATGTTTCACAAGTTATTCCACATAGCATAAAAACTCTTCTTTATATATTGTACTGCATTTCACCGATTTACAGATATTTTGTTTATCTTGTCCACCCACCTACATTTTACAAAGGTTAACACATTAACGTTATCTTATGGGAACATACAGAAAATTGTTTTGCAATGAGCATTTAAACCATGCTTTAATCACATTGATAAGAGTGTGCGTAAGTAATTGCACCGTCTAAGTACTTTGTAGTGTGCTGCAAGAGGAACTGCTCTGAATTTTAAATAGCAAAGCAATGTCTCAATTTAACCATTAGACCAGGATGTTTTCAGCTTTCTTAAGTATAATTTACATATTTCAGAGAGTAAGAATAGAAAAGGCACTAAAACATGCCATTTTAGAAGGTTTTAAAGCTTTTATTACAACTCTGGAATTCGTTCTTAATGCAAAAAGTGTCAAAGGAATTAAGTATTCAGTACATAACTCATAGCATATCTTTTTCTTTCTTTTACTAAAAAGAAAATTGAGGGGTTAACCAAATTAACTTGACCAGATTCTGTTTTTTTTAACCTCTTTACATTTTTAGTACTTGAAAACTCAGAACATAGAAAGGATTTTGAGAGAGTGTGAGTTACGAGTTTCTCCCTGCTGATTGAACATACACAATGAATGTACACATCGGGGGCAAGCACCCCCACAATATGTTGATTACAGCATACAAATTGTATTATTGTCAAAGCTTTTCACGAATTATGTTTCCTGCATCCTACTCTGAAATGGGAGCCCACTGTGAGGGTCAATTGACCAATTTTTGACCATGTTTTAATGAAAATGTTGAACTTTTAGCCCAGCCTCTTAATCAATCCCTGCCCATCCTATGGAAAGTAGGAGTCCCTATTGGGGGGAAAGTTAAAACGATTCTGGTGAGATTTTTGCTAACAATGATTTGTTATAGAATCTTCAGTTTAAATATGTGCGCAAGATTTGAGAAACCTTTCCTTAATGTTATCACAACATACAAATGCCAGTACCTACAAAAAGTTTAGTAATAATATGAATATTTTAAGTCTATATCGAAGTGACTTTTTAATACCAATGACTATATCTAGTTTCCTGCAATATGTAAATAGAAATATGAAACAAAGTCTACTGTACTGTAAATGAAGTTGGTATGTAATAAACTTTCAATGTTTACAAGAAAATCAACTTGTGTCAAGACAATTTTACTGTATATTATCATTGTGTAACATTTGGAGTTACACTGATGCATAAGAAAGCTCCAAAAATAGTGCTTCTTTTCTGTTTATCAAGCAGAACAATAAAGGCTTAGGTTTGGTTTTTAAGCCATGTTTATACTGTATGACGGAACAAAGAAATAGAATTGTACCGTGTTGATATCTTGTTCAGTTGAGATTTTATTGAAAAATCATTGAACTTTTAAAGTTTTTAATTGAAAATTCTGTCCTCCTCTTCCCCAAGAAGTCAAGGGTACCAGTACACCAATAAGACCTTTACATTAATTGGATTGTAAACAAATATACATGAGCCCCTGACATACATGTATGCATAATACCAAAATTTCCAAATAAAAAAATTAAAATTCCCTATTTAACTGGAATATCGGGCACTTGTTTAACACATTTATTTCTCGAATAAAAAATAAGTTCCAACACTTACATTTTACATAGGTTATTAGCACAAACAGGTATTTAATGAATATTAACTATTAACAAACACATTTCTTGCATTAAATATTGGCTTATGCCTTAAAGGTATACATAAGGACAGGTATTTTATATTCAGTTTGAAGAATTTTTAAGAATAGCAAACTTGTGATGTAAGAAAGAAAGGACAGCTCAAAATCTTTAATGTACTTCTTTAAAATTCTTTTCTAAATTCCAGTCACTAAAAATCATTAAGGCAATTTTCTCCTTCTAAATTTTGTTAGATGGGTAATTCTAAATCTCTTTGTCATATTCAACTGCTCCCATCCAAGAACAGTGATGAAAAATAGAAAAACAATAGGCTAACATAAAAAAATTCATAGGTTTTTGTTGTTGTGATGTCACAAAATTACAATAAAATTGACATAATTTATAATAATAGGCTTTAATATTCCAATTGTTGTAAAATAGTCATTTTTTAACTGATTTTGATGACCTTTTGCTATTTTCATGGTTTATAGCCTATTTTCTTTAAATGAAACTCTGATTGTTGCTACCTGTCCATAGATATTTAAAGGATCTAAGGTAAAGTTTAGCTGGATTGCTTCAAAATTCATTAACTAGAACAGTAAATACCGTCATGGTTCGCATGCTCATGCAAATTGACACCCATATCAAATGACCCGGCCAATTATAAAAATGGCATCTCACACCAAGTCCCACATGGCATCCCATATCCCACATGGCATCCCATATCCCACATGGCATCCCACTCCATGTCCCACATGACATCCCATCTCTTGTCCCACATGACATCCCATCTCTTGTCCCACATGGGATTCCACCATATCTCCTACATGGCATTCCATTATATCTCTTACATGGCATTCCACCATATGTCCCACATGGCATTCCACCATATGTCCCACGTGGCATTCCACCATGTCCCACATGGCATTCCATCCTATGACCCACATAAAATCCCACCCAATGGATCCCATCCCATGTCCCAAATGGCATCTCACCCATGTCCCACATGACTTCCCACCCCAATTGAAAACAGAAAGTTAAGTAGAGCCATACTTATTATTTAATGTTTTTAAACTTAAAAAGTTGGTTTCCAAAATCTTGTGTTTGCCTTGAGATTAAAGTCAACGAATGCCATTATTGTAATATAACTTATGAACATAGGTTTTGTCAGGTTTGCAATTTAAAGGAAGTTGGAAATGAATATCACTTTCTCCTAATTTGTCCATTCCGTTCTGAAATCCGCTGTAAATTTATTCCAAAGTATTTCTTTCAAGCAGCAACTAGGTCAAAATGTAATATTTTCTTATCAGCTAGTTCTAAATACTTATTTTTGCAGTCATCACACTTTATTTTACATGCAATAGAAGCAAGACGTTTGTTTCTCTTTGATTATTGTGTTGTAAGAACCTCAATCATGTATCATGTACCACCCTATGTCACACATGGTATCCCAACCTATGTCACACAGTGTTACTCGTGGCATCCCACCCCATGTCCCACATTGCATCCCATGTCCCACATGACATTCCATCCCATAGCATTCCACCCTATGTCACTCATAGCATTCCACCCTATGTCGCTCATGGCATTCCACCCCATGTCCCACATTGCATCCCACCCATGTCCCACATTGCATCCCACCCCATGTCCCACATGACATCCCATGTCCCACATGACATCCCATCCCATAGCATTCCACCCTATGTCCCACATGGCATCCCACCCCATGTCCCACATGGCATAGGCTCCATAAAAAGTTTCATTTTAATTATCAGTCTCTGATTAAGCACACTATGTATGAAAGTCTGTCAGTCCATATAACTTATATGCAAATGGCCTGTTGAATTAGAAGAAAAAAAGGCAGTCAAATAATCATGTCTGATATAGCCCTTGGTAAATACCACATAGTATATATTCTACCCTATGGCCCCCATCCATGTCCCATACTATGTCCCTATACAGTCACATCCTGTCACACTCCCTGACTGAGCATACTAAGTAAACCAAAAGCAAAAAGTTTTGTGCTTCCGATAGTTTTTTTCACAAGCTGATTGATTTGCAAAATTTGTATTAACTCTCTTGTCATTGTATATCATGAAATATTTCTTCCATGATAATTATTCATAAGTCACACCCACCATGCAGATCAATAAAAATGTTGACAACATTTGCATTTGCACAATAAGGTATTATGCAAAAATGGTTGCTCATTTATTATATTTCAAGATTTTGTCAGTAAATTCCGCCTACGCATAAATATTCATGATATCACTACCACAACATTAGAACATATGTACAGACCATTACCCATCTGTGTACCTGATATAGCATAAATGTCATATATTGTACATGAGATACAGTATGGTGTTTGCATCATTTAGCACTTTCACATTAAGAAACATCCACCATGCATATTAAAGACATCTGCAGATAACATAAGCATGAACACAATTACCAACATGATTATCATGCCCAATATGACACAAAACTGATATACAGTTGCTTATTTATCACTTTCAAAATTTTCACTTTAAGCCCCACCCACTTTACCCAAGATTACCATTCTTGAAATACTGTGTTTACAAGCTCTTTTCAGCAAAACCATATTAAGCCCTGCTTACTATGCATATTAATGAAATCTAACATTTTTACATCATGAACATGTAAACACCAGCTAACATGATAATGATCCCAAATATGAAACAAAACAGACTTGCCGTTGTTAAAATATGAACATTTCAAGATTTTGACATTAAGCCCCCTGCCTACTCATTAATATGCATGACATCACCATCAAAAACAATAGGGCACATCTACTGTCCATGGGCTATCTGTGTACCACATACACTGTATGACATGAATCCAGTTTACTGTTCTTGAGATATCACGTTTATGAGCTGGCCGTCACACACATATAAACACACACACATTCATTCACACGCCATCATACCGCATAGGTTCCTGATGCTATTGCATTGGAACCAAGTCTTGTCAGTTATATACTGTAGCAACTTTATGCAAATGAACACAATAATAATGGTGGAGTTTAAAAATCATACCTGATACAGACATTCGTGCACAAATATTTTGAAGAAGTTTAAGGGTTTTAAACCTCCAGCGTAATGAGAGACACTTGAGGATCTCTGAAGAATTTTGGGAAATTATATCATGTTACAGTTATCTTCGAAGGAAATATCAAAAGTTTTGTAAAATTTTTAGGTAAACTATTCTTCAACCTGTCTTAAGAGTGAAAAACTTTAACATTTAAAAGCATATGCCAGTCTTCCATGAGGAACTCTGAAGAAACTTTAACATTTTCTGAGGAATTCTCAAAGTAACATTTCTGAGGAAATCTCAGGCAAAACTGTGGACAGCCGTCGGGCTGGCCCAAATCGCCATTACATAGGTTCACATTATGCTTCGCATGCTCACCAAAATTACTAATGTTACAATATCCAACCAATTGAACAAAAAATGACTATTTTTAAATTTGAATTTCAAGCTACATATGCAAATATATTACTTTATCAGCTCAACCATAACTCAAGGCCAACAATATCAATTACCCATATTTTGTCGGTATTTTTTACTAACTGGTCCAAACTGTACTACAGAGAATACAAAAACGAGAATTAAAACAATAAAAAAGCTTAAAAGACCTCTCCATGGGAAGAGACATGACAGCTTCACATTCCTCAAGTCTTTCATGCATTTCATTCAATTTTCCACACAATTGCCAACATGTGAATAACATCTAAAAGATAACCAATGCAAAATACATCAAAGATTTCATGTATTTGACCAAGATCTGATGAAATAAGTACATGCTTGTAGGCTTTATTTACACACAAGACAACCAAAATGTTACTTAAACCTTCTATCAATAAGATATATTTCCTAGATTTTGATATTAACTTCTTGTTGGTGTCCACATAAGCATATGGAATGCGGAGCAGGGGACAATTTGGATGATTTATTAAAGTGTGTGGAAATTTTGCATTTGAAGAAAAAGCAGAGCTCGAAACCTTTATATCTTTTATTTCTGATGCAAATCAGTAGTTGATATTTGGTGTGGTCGAGATTCAAAGCTCTTTTAGAATCCGCTGCACTTTTGAAAAAATTGTGGGATTAAAAAAATCCACATCACAACTTTGGCATTTGGAATCTTGAAAATAAGAAAGCTGCAGAATGACCAATTTTAAAGATATTTATATTTCTTGTCACAACTTTATGTTCATCATGTAAAATTACCTTGGTTTTAATTGTTTACTATGTGAACATATTTTGTGAAAGTATTTCAAACATCACCCATAATGAACTATTATTTTAAAGAAATTTCCTCACCATTATCTTCCTATCCTCTATCAATATTGATGGCTATGGCTGAAAATTTAAATCATCCTACAAATTCCCCACTTGAAAAGCCATACTGAATTTCTAGTCTTGATTATACAATATACAAACAAAAAACTGATAATGTCACAATGAAAGGAAAAAATAATGGAATTGAGGAATGTTACATAAAGGATTTTAACTTGAAACAGATTGGCGATAAAACATACTTAATAAATATATGTTACACAATATACATTATTTCAATATAGTAAAATAATAAGGCACCACATTTCATGTAAAATCTTGGTTATAGGAATTAAATCACAAAAAAGAATAAAATTATTCAATGAGAGTTGTGAATGTGGTGATATACCCTGTATACTTAAAATCAAACTGGTAATACAACACTGTATATCATATATGTGATGTGAAAATCATGCAAAAAGTATGATATGTTATGTTTAGTCTATAAATAATATGTATAAAAGAGACCCTCTCCAAGGAGGTTTTAACCAAACACGTTTTATTTCTGATTTATTCCTCCCTCGTGGCTTTAATACTTGTACATATCAACCTTGACCAGGTGTTTTATAAACAGGTGTTTTATAAGCAGGCTTCATGTCTAAGTGAAAACTACAATACCCCTTCAATATGAAATATTTCCTACATATTAACCTTGTACATATCAACCTTGACCAGTTGTTTTATAAACAGGTGTTTTATAAGCAGGCTTTGTCTGAAAACACAACAATCCATAGATTTCTTTTCAAACAAGTTATTATTTCTAACAAATATGCCATGATATGAATGTCTATACTATTAAGAGCTGCAACATTATGTCAATCTTGCCCCAACTGTGTTAAAATGTTTTAAGAAGTTGAAAGCTATTTATTATCAGTCCAGGAGAGGGCGTGAAATCAGGAACCAAACGGTTTCTGGAATTGAAACTTTTTGTGTCATGGAGATCATGATCTCACATGATGACTCTTTGCAATCCAGATATTTTAAATTTACATCAGAGAAAAATGTCTTTGTAAGAAGAGACTTCAAACTTGGTAATAAACCTTCATTGTTTTCCTGGCTATATTTTACAAACTGATTAATATTCATCATTGAAATTTTAATATATGGGAAAAATCTGAATTTTTGCTTCAAGAAACAGCCAGATTACATTCCAAATGTTTGTGAATGTAACATTTATCTTCGAGATTGCAGATTTTAGGGAATACAATGCAAATCCTGCATTTATGATAACTAAAGGTTTATTACTGAGTATTTATAAAGAATTGTCTTATAATTTAAACAAAATTTCTGCAGACTCACAGAACCTCAGATAATTTTAAAAAGTCCTCTCCTGGTTAGCTTATTTGAGAATTTCATGGAGGTCTGAGCCCATAAGGCACTGACACTTACTGATTTACATCCACGGTGAGGGCAGATGGTAAAAGAAAAGACAGAACAAGTGGCATTTAAAAGTTCCATCCGCTAGATTGTATCAAAATTAATAGGAAATCATTAAAAAAGTTTACAAATTGACCACTATATAACTTTAGGAATTATATCATCTCATTTTCATTAAAACTATAGCACCTTTCAAATTAAAACAATTGGTTTTGAAATAAAACTATCTATCACTAAATTCAATAAACTGACAATTTCTATTCTGCTATTCTGATGCTCCATTTAATTGAATGAAAGATGAGGGAATAACTGCCTTGTGAAGTCTTTAGTTACAATCCAGATCTCTACATCCAGAACAACACAATTATTTACCATTTCAAGTCTTATCAATAAATCACTCATGATAGCAATTCTTCTCAAATTATGCTTATTGCATCTTAACCTATTCTGCATAATTCTAAATTTTTTGGTGCCTGCTAAATTAAAAAAAAAAAACCTTATGAATAAGGTTTGCATGAAATGACTTGCAACAAAATTGTTATTTAGCCATGATAAATCAACTAGGTTATAATTGTTCCATCTCTTTCCCCTCCCTCAACCCTCAATAACCCCTCATCTCTAAAACACCTCTTGTAACACAATTTTATTCCGTTATTAAAATAACTAAAAGTTTTAACATTTTTGGATAATTTTGTAACTTTTGTTTAAAAAGTTATAACTAAATATATTCTTGATAAATTTTTGTGTTAAGAATACACTTTCAGTCCAAGAATAAAATACATCAATCAAAATTGATACACTAAGAACCGCATAGTAAACTTACTTCATTAAACTCTGGCATTTTCCCACAATTTTGAACTTACATATCCCCTTCATGGAATAACATCTTTTATAATTTGTTACAATTGTGTTCCTTTATTTGTCCTCTTTCATATAAGATGAAAATGCTTGACCATTCCTTTCATCTTCTTAACATTCACTGACCCAAACACAAGTGCGGTCAGCTTTGCCCAAACTTTTGAACTGGTATACTCTGCTATACATACATCCAAGATTTATCTAAGTTTCTTTCAACTAGAGAATGGATCAACATCATATATCGGAATCGGTCATTTCCGGAAATCTCATTTAAATAATGTCACATGGCTGAAATTTATGTGGCCCTAATGGACCAATCAAATTCCGGGGAGTCCTGATCGTCTGCACAATTTATTAGCGTATGGGGTCAAGCCCATTAAAAACACAATTTCACACAATAATCAACAGTATATACATACACAAATAAGCACTTCACTGAGATTTAAATGGTAGCGTAATTTGGTTGGGAAATTCTATACCAAACAGAAAACTTTATATAAACTGTATACTCTCCATTCACACAATTTTCCCGATATTCAAAACTAGTTGTCTCATTCACAGATAATAAGGGATTTGCTGCTGAAAATTCTCAATACTATTTTCACATTTTGTGCACTGAGGTCAACAGCACAATTTCCTACAAAAACATGCATTGAATGTAGTGTTATAAACGTGCGTGAGGCCAAGTTTTAACTTCAAATCTTACCTGGTTATCGCGTATTCCTTAATTGCGACAGTCTGAATGGAAGACAGTATGGATCTTCTTGGAATATGACAACAACAAATACATCCCCATAAGAAAATAATTATTCAGACAGAGTAGTTGGAACTTTTATGCAAATTGAGGTACTTTACGTGTACATACAACACAAAGCTTATACATTTCACATGACGTTTATGTACGTATGTATGTGTAATGTACTTATTGTACTATTACATACGTGCCTACAAGCTTATGAAGGTAATACGTGTGCGTATTGTTTTTGTTTATAATTTTCCCTGCAGCTGATTGGTTGGTTAGTAAAAAAGAACATTCCCTGGTATTTCATTGGTTAAAGTACCCTGACCTTTCACCTTCGGCTAAACTCGGTTTGAAAAGGTCTATACTATCAGAGATACCTGCAGATAATTATTCATTTAAACCACACATACATCTTCATCACTACACTGTCAAACTTATAAGGCAGCAAAATAAAGTTTATTATACAGAAGCAGGTGGGATATTTTACATTCTTGGCACATATGCTATACACATAAGCATATGTGAAAATTATATGGGGGCAACATGGACTTGCCTAAATTTAATTACTTTTATAATTATTTTATTGCGGGTACTTTCATTCAATTTTGCTGTAAACAGTGGCTACCCTAATGTTGTTGACCTTTCCTTCATTTCAGCATTTTTCCCTGCTTGTTAGGCTCATTTGATCCTTTCTCTATAAAACAGAAACTGCTTTTTTGTCCAAACACAACCATGTAATTTGCCTGAATTTGAGAGTTTTTTCAGTCGGGGTGGAGGCATTCGCCATCTTTGCACCCCCACCCACACACTTGTAGAAGCAAATGCAGAACGTCATCCATGAAGCATTAAATCACCAGAAATAAGCATAAATGTTTGGCACATCACTTGAAATCATATATACACTATATATAACTATTCATATACAGCTGTCATAAATACACACTTAACATTCCCTTTTGAAGGTTTCTTAAGATCTTAACCATCATTTCAAACCGCCACTGTATGGATACATGGTCACATCATAACTTAAATTATTGCACTAAAATAGAAATTTCAAACTTTACGTTTTGGTTTTACGTTATTTGTACTGCGTGACATTTCTTATTGAAATGAGGAGAACAGATTTGCTGGTAAAGAGGCAAACGATGAAATACGAACACAGTTGCAAAAACGAGTTCCGACTTGTAGTAGTCAAAGAAAGGTCCTTCGCAACAGGAGCACCGCTTGTGATTCAAAATCATATCTGTAATACAAAAATATAGAAAAAACTTCAAAAAAGAAAACATTCTGAAATCAAAGAACTGAAGTTGCCATTGTGTTTTATATTAAAAAATTCACATCTGGTTAAATTATTTCAGAATTTCATGTTGTTTTAGCTTTTGAAAAAACCCTAACTGCAAAAGAAACAGTTTTGATTGAATAAAACTGCATAATTTTCTCTAAAATATAGGTAAATAAATTAATTGATCAAACCATAAATGTTTTGAAACTTATTTTAGTTTTTTTTTTTGTTGTGATATATCATTAGCTTCTGTTCATCGATATGCAACAAAGCTAGTAATTCTAAAGCACTTCTGTGAAATTAAGAGTTTTTAAGTCTTGTTTTAATTGCTTGAAAAAATATTTTACAATCTCCAATTTAAAAGTCTAATTTTTTTTTCAAAATAACCAAAAAGAGGATGTTGTTTTCAAATAAAGAAGAATTTTTTTTATTTTTTTATTAAATGCATATAACAAAGTCAGTAAAGTGAAGGTGTGTGATGCCACTCTACATGAGTCATTTTCAAAAACTTGTGACAATTTTAAAATTCAATATCTCCTAAATAAAAGAAGCTATAACTGTATTTGCTTCACAGTTCTGTTTGTCCTTTTGTTCTCTATAATGCAAGATGGATATCTTTGACCACTAAAACAAAAGGATTACTAAACAATCATGATATGACATAGGAGAATAGGAAGCTTAGTTGGCAGAGCGCACGTCTAAGATGCTTGAGGTCCCAGGTTTAAGGCTCGATCAGGTCTAACTCAATTTTTCCACAGCTATGCAGACAAGATATGCCAAACATCAAGCGGAAGCATTTCGTCTGCACGTCCTTCAGAGAGGATGTTAAGTTGTCGGTTCCGACAGTCACCCCTGCCAATGGCGTAGCTAGGATTTCCATATTGGAAGGGGGTGGTGGGACAGGCAAGTAAAACCGACGATATGAATCAACAAGTACAAATCTGAACCGGCGGATTGAAATATTGAGGGGCGATTGCCCCCCCCGCCCCCTTCCCCTCTCTACACCTCTGGCTACACCACTGCCCCTGTCTAGATCTCTTAACACTTTTCAAGAAGAGAAGCATAAAAATGCAGTGTTCATTCACTTTCTGTCCTGGCCCAGTCAAGTCAAAGTTCATGTGCACCTATTCGTTGGAGAACTTGACTGGAGGCGCTGTGGTCTACACAGAACGGTGCAGTATAAAAGCCTATTGTAGGTATGTAAAAATGAATCCTTATCCTACCTTTGATCTTTGGAGGCACTGAGGCTGAATCATATTTTGATAAGACGTCATGATTGGCAATGACCCTGCCTGCTATCTCTTGAAGAGGTGGAATGCAATCCTTGGGAATAAACCTGAGCTCCTCACGTTTAGCTTGATTTCCTTCACTCAGTAAAGGGTTATTGGTTGCTGTAAAGGAGAAGAGTGGATCCATTGTAAGAATATTTGAAGATAGGGAAATCTTGTAAAGTTTTGGCTTGATTTTTCTACTAAGTGACCTTTCAGATTAAATGTTTGTGAACTATTACAAAATAATTCTTAAACTATTCAGTTTAAATTGTCTTCCCATACCTCTGCCGATGATGTAATGTTTGTTCTTCTGTTTGTAATTGATTGGTCAATTCATTCACATAGATGATTTCAGAGGAACTTACAGTTTTGTAAAAGTTCTATGAAAATGAACAAATTAAATTTTCTTTTTTAAAATGCAACTAAAAAACAATGTTAAGCAAAAATAGAAATACACTTTTTGCTGCATGTCTAACAATTATTTTCATTCACTATTTTTTGGGAAACCATGAATATAACAACACATAAAACATTAATTTCAAGGTATAACCCAGCTGCTTCATATGAACCAGCAGAGATATTATAATCATCGGAAAGAGTTTTAAATTCTGAGCAGAATTGTCTTTAATTTACGTCAACAGCACCTATAGTTTCTAAGATATGGCTCATCAAAGTTACAGAATTGTTCTTGTATGAAAGAGAGGACAGCTGAAAAGCTTTAACGACTATTTTTTCCTGCTAAATTTTGATTTTAGGGAATGATACCTCAGGATGGATGAAAGCTCATTTGAGCCACTATATCCACATCTTTGTTTTATGTAGATACATTCCAATGGTGTTCAGCAAGGTACTAAAAATTGTTAAATGATTGTACTTTCAGTCCAGTGCCTAATGATGAAGATTTAAAACCTCTTTGTTACATTCAACTACTCCCATTCAAAGAACACTGATGTATGTTTGAAAGCATGGCTTTTCTCTTTCTTGTGTAAAAAATTTACATAAGAATTTGAATACTTTATTACAACCAGACATCGCAAACAATACAAATCCCCTTGCCACTAATAACAACCTTCCACCCTCTGTCCCACATGCCATTTCACCTTAATTTCCACATGCTATCCCATCCTACAGGAAATCATACATGAAATCCAGGTGTCTTTCCACCACAAGACCCATATGCCATCACATCTGCAATCAAGATCATAGATGACATCCCACCACATGCCATTTCTCCCTGTACCACATGCCATCCCACCCTGCCCCACAGGCCATTTCATATTATCCCAAATTCTAACACACCTGAAACCCAGATGACATCCCACCACATGCAATCAAACATACCAAGCCACCCTGTCCCACATATCCCACATACCAAGCCACCCTGTCCCACATACTATGCCACCCTGTCCCACATGCCACACCTTCCTGTCTCAATGCCATCCCAACCTGTCTCCATGCCATCCTGTTCTGTCCCCATGCCATTCTGTTCTGTCCCCATGCCATCCTGTCCTGTTATGTATGCTATGCCACCCTGTCACACATGTCATTCCACTCTGTCCAACATGTCATGCCACCACATGTCATGCCACCACATGCCATGCCACCACATGCCATGCCACCACATACCATGCCACCACATAACATGCCACCACATGCCATGCCACCACATACCATGCCACCACACACCATGCCACCACATACCATGCCACCACATACCATGCCACCACATGCCATGCCACCACATGCCATGCCACCACATGCCATGCCATCACATGCCATGCCATCACATACCATGCCACCACATACCATGCCACCACATGCCATGCCACCACATGCCATGCCACCACATGCCATGCCACCACATGCCATGCCACCCTATCTCACATGCCATGCACCCTATCTCACTTGCTATCCCACCCAATCCTCCATGCCATGCCTCCCTGTCCCACATGGCATGTCACCCTGTCCTACATGCCATTCCATCCTGCCTCACATGCCATTTAACCCTGTCCCACATGTCTGATGTCTCACCCTTATTCCAATTCCTACATCTACCAATCATGATGACATCTTCCACCCAACATTCTTTTCTCCCATCTCCTCACCTTTATCAACCTAACATGCCCCATTCACCTACCATCCCTATTCACCTACCATCCTCCATTCACCTACCATCCCCATTCACCTACCATCCCCATTCACTAACCATCCTCCATTCACCTACCATCCCCATTCACCTACCATCCCCATTCACCTATCATCCTCCATTCACCTAACATTCCTCAACCCTACCATCCTCCATTCACCTGCCATCCTCCATTCGCCTACTATCTCACATTCACCTACTATCTCACATTCACCTACTATCTCACATTCACCTACTATCCCCCATTCACCTACCATCTCCCATTCACCAACCACCCTCCATTCCCCTACTATCGCCCATTCACCTACCATTCCCAATTCACCTACCACCACTACCCACCCCTTTTGTCACCCACTCATCTACCAGATATACTCTTAACCAACTCACGATTTCAACCTTCACTATAACCTTCACTAACACCATTGCACCACAGCTCCCTCCTCATTATACCTCCTGGTAATTTACATCAATTTAAGAACATTAACCCTTAACTTAAATATGAAACTCCCCATTAACACATACTCAACTTCATATGTTCCCTTATAAACCAGGTAAGGCTGATCGATCTACCAAATAAGAATGAAAGTTCATTGCAGAGGAATTTTGGACTTAATGTTTATATTCATCCTATTCATTCCCAAAGCACTTGATTACTAATTCTTTTAAGGCATCAACCTCTATTGTTGGACATTTATTTCATGCAAGAACAAATACTGTAATTGCTATTCATGTCAGGAATGCATTTGTTGTAAGTTCTTTGGAGGCAAGAATCTCCTTTATGTATAATCTGAATTCCTTTCCAAGGGCAGAAATCTTTGCTCCTCCAGTGGATGTGGTTGGACGGACAATGGATGTGGTCCAATGGATGTGGTCAAACGGACAATGGATGTGGTCGAACGGACAATGGATGTGGTCGAACGGACAATGGATGTGGTCGAAGGAACTTCATTGGCATGGGATTAACAAGGCCTTTAAATTCAAATTCAAAACGCTGTAAAATAGTCAATTTTTACACCACTTTTTGCTGTTTTCAGGGTTTATAGCATATTTTCTTCCAATCAATGTTAAGTTGTTCAATATTACCTGTCCATAGATTGTACGTGTATACAAAGTAGGCAAATATCAGCAACACTATCAACAACATAATCCAAGTTTCCCTCTTAAAGACAGCCCAACAGAGAACCATAAACAAAATCTTTGCCTCACCTCGGAATGTATATAACTCCAAGAAAGACATGGAGGCTGGAAAATACTGAATAAGATTATTGCACACGTGGAGTTCCTTCAGCTGATGAAGACGCCCAATCTGGGATGGCAGCACTTTCAATCTGTTGTAAGGTTGAAAAAATATCAAAATGTATGATGCACATAAAACGGATTAACAATTTATGAATAAATATAAAATCATCACATTGGAAAGTATTGGTTTGTTTGATGAAGGCTTAACAGCACCACAACAACGAGGGTCAAATTGTGCCTGAGAGGTCAGATCATTCTAGAGGTAGGAAGGAAAGGAAACAGGGAGAATGAGAAAAATACCAGAACAAAAAGTCAGAAAGTTGTGATCGAGAGAGGAGGTACATGGGTGAAAAAAACAAAGTAGAGAGAGGGGGTGGAAGAGGAGAATTAAACATGGTTGTAGGGGAAGCATGATAAAGAAAGGAGATATTGGTATTGAAATTTCAAAATGAAGTCTTTCTTAAGAAATTTACACCGTATATCAAATTCATCACAAAACATGCAATTGTTACATTAGAAAATGTTGCGAGTAGTAAATAGGTATTTTTACTACAAGTTTTAAAATTATTATAAATACAATTTTATATAAAATACTGCATCTGAAAGTATCTTTACCAAGTAGATTTTCATACTATGTGTTTCATATTAATGATAATACACCTAACAAAAATTTACAAGACAGTTGTAAATGAAGTTATGAGGTTAATTTTGTTTCTTTTTAACTACTTTAACCAAACTGATTTATTTTGAGATAAATCTCATGTGTAAAACATTAATGTTTTTTTGTTTTTGTTTGTTTGAGGAGGGCTTAACGGCACCACAACAACGAGGGTCAAATTGTTCCTGAGAGATTAGATCAATCTAGAGGTAGAAAGGAAAGAAAACAGGGTGAGTTTGACAGAAACATGAGAATTAAAGTCAGAAAGCTGGGATCGAGAGATGAGGTGCATGGGTGAAAAAAAAGTACAGAGAGCGGGGTGGGAGACGAGGACTAAATATGGTTGTAGAGGGAAGCACGATGAAAGAAGGAGATAATTTTATCCAAGGGTTAAAAATCGTTTTTATATCTTGAGAATTTTCACTACCTATTTTAAGATCACTCAAAAAACACTTCCATTTTTGTGAAATTGAAATCATGATTAAATCTGCTGGTAAAAAAATCTTATCAAGAAGGCTATCATTGTTTGTTTTCACCTGAGAAGTTTTACTTCCTATTTCAAGATCACTCAAAAATACTTATGATGGCCACTTCCACTTTGTGAAATTAAAATCATGATTAAATCTGTTGGTTCAAGGCTAATATTGATTGTTTTGAGAGACTGTCAAAAATACATGTTGGCTTCACTCACCAACCAAGCTAGGCATTCTCAGGTTAGCTCAGCTTGAGAAAAGAAGTAATGATTGTCCTAATTGAATTGATTACCTTAATGCATATAAATAATATTTACTTTACTGGGGCTGCTCTAATTTGCTACTGGACCTTCAAAGTGACATAACATTTTAAACTAGGCCATGATAATGCTTTCAACCTCTGCTTTTTAAGCATTCAGCCATTTCAAAAGGCAACTGGAACGAAACACGAATTAAGAACCACACAGTGCTCACGTTGACCCACAAAAACTTCTCCATTCAAAAACTGGAGCTAAACCACTCCCCATCCCACCAGCCTCACCCTACTTGACTAAAAACTCACTTATTGTGTGTCAACCAGACTTTCTTTAGTGAGGTGCACCTTGATATAGATTCTGGTAAAGCTTCCAAACCGCAAGACGACAAATCTAGTTCTGTTAACCGAATTAATCTACCAAAGTCATGTGGCAAGTTCTTTAAATTAGGGTTTTCTCCGATATATAAATCCTGAAAAATAAAAATGGAAGTGAGAGAATGGTAAATCTTTACTTCGCTCTGCATGAAAATACTGTAATCTTGGGTTTTATCCCCAACAAATGTAAAAACTTGAAAAATGATAGGGAAGAGCATTAATAATAGTAGGAAGACCTATCTATTAAGAGCATGGCAAAATCATACAATCTATCAAGTATTTGTTAAAACTGTCACAATTCCAAAAAAATCATACCTGCTATCATTGTTGTTATTATGTTGCTAAAAACAAAATAGAATCTGAATTGTGGATAAAAATGAATTATCAATTCTGTTGTCATTCACCACAACATAAACAAGAAATTGTGGAAACTTAAATGATATCTAGAATGATAAATACTGTTATGGTTCGCATGCCCATGCAACTTGACACCCATATCATATGACCTGGCCAATTATAAAAATGGCATTTCACACTAAGTCCCACATGGCATCCCATGTCCCACATGACATCCCATCCCATGGCATTCCACCCCATGTCCCGCATGGCATTGCACCATATATCCTACATGGCATTCCACCCTGTTCCACATGGCATCCCAACCCATGTCCCACATGGCATCCCACCCCATGTCCCACATGGAATCCCACCACATGTCCCACATGGCATCCCATGTCCCACATGACATCCCATCCCATGTCATTCCACCCCATGTCCCGATGGCATTCCACCATATATCCTACATGGCATTCCACCCTCTTCCACATGGCATCCCACCCCATGTCCCACAAGGCATCCCACCCCCTGTCCCACATGGCATCCCACCCCATGTCCCACATGGCATCCCACCCCATGTCCCACATGGCATCCCACCCCATGTCCCACATGACATCCCATAGGCTCCATAAGAAGTCTCATCCTAGCTATCACGGTCCCTGATTGAGCATATTATGTATAAAAGTGTCAGTTCATAAAAAAAAAAAGGCAGAGTGAAATAATTGTGCCTGATGTAGCCCTTGGTGAATACCACATGGTATATATTATATCATATGTCCCGCATGGCCCCCATTCATGTCGCACATGGCATCCCTTCCTATGTCCATATGCAGTCACATCCTGTCACACTCCCTGACTGAGCATACTAAATAAAAGTATCTGGTCAGTTCATATACTATAGCAACTTTATGCAAATGAATACAATAATAAAGGCGGAGTTTAATAATCATGCCTGGTGCCCAAATATTTTGAAGAATTTCAAGGAGTTATGAGAGACGCTTGAGCATCTCTGAAGAATATTGTAAAATTATAGCATATAACAGTTTTCTTCTAAGGGTATATCAAATGTTTTGTAGACTTTTTAAGGAAACTAGTATTCAATCTGTCTTAAGTGTCTCTGAATAACTCTAAGCATTTTGTAAGGAATTTCTGACCTTCCATAAGGATATCTGAAAAAACGTTTAACCTTTTCTGAAGAAGTTTGAAGAAACTTCAAAATTTTCTGAGGAATTCTCAAAAAACTTTGACATTTCTGAGGAAATTTCCGGAAAAACTGTGGACGGCCGGACGGACGGCCAGCCGGACAGACAACCGATCGAAATCGCCATTACATAGGTTCGCATTATGCTTCACATGCTCACCAAAAATGAGTGAAAGAACTTCACCTTCAAATTCAGCGAGTTTAGCTAAACAAAATCTGTATTTTCCCCATAATTCAAAAGTACAATTTAACACTTGCAAATATTTAAAAGAACTGTTTAAGGTTTATTAACAGCCACAAAGTTTCTGTTTAATCTGACAATTAAAAGAGCATTGAATTATAAATTTCAGAACTTTAAACACATTTAATATTCAAGTAAACACGATTGAGAACTGATATGCATGCTTGATCAAAAATGTTACATTTAAAAGAAATTTTCTTTCTCAATTTCAAGTCATTGCAAATGAAAAAAACAAACCTTTAGATTGATCAAGCTACATAAAGACTCTGGCAAACTTTCAAGGTGATTGGAGCTGTAAAATAAAATACAATTACTTAATCTAAGCAGTGAAACCACTTAAAAATACACAGGAGAAATGGTTCGCAAGAACTTATACATGTGCTTTGAAACAATGCACTGTATCAAACAATTATCTAGCCACAAAATACCAAATCATTTCTTAATCAATGTAAATAAAATATTCTATCCAACCTAAAGACTCAAATTTTTAGTGATGCTGATTTAACCAAAGCAACAATATAAACTTCATTGAAAGCTAATTTATAGTCACTGAAAACAGTCATATGTTTATCTCATATGTATATCATTAATCAAAACAGTGAGGAAAAAAATCATATTTAAAAATTGTGTTGAAAATTTGCCAGAAATAGGCTATTACATCATGAAGTCTTTATCAACACAATTTAAGTTAGCAACAGGTTTTATATTTCATTAAGAGCCAATCCACCAAATGTTCCATACAGTATATGAAAAGGTACAGATTTTATATTCACCAGAAGAAAACTTTAAGTTTTGAATAAAAATCTTCAAATTACATCAAAAGGAACCATAGTTTCTGAGATGTTGCTAACCAAAGTTTGAAGAATTTTTAATAAATGCAAAAATTGTGATGCATGAAAGAGAGAACAGCTAAAATCTTTACTGTAATTCCAAAAATTCTGTCCTAAATCTTAATCACTGAAAATCATGAGGCTATTTTCTTCTGCTAAATTCTGATCGCAGGTATGATGGAGATGGTCAATTAACAGCTTCCATTCATATAATGTTGGTGAAAGATTGAAAAACAGTCAGTTAGCCTATGGCAATTCTTTTTTTGTTTTTGATGTCAATTTTTAAGTGATTGGGATGAATTTGTTAGCTATTTTCATGGTTCATAGCATTAAGTTCATGTTGTTGCTATCTGTCCATAAAAGTTTCAGATTAAATATCTTATATAGCGCACTACTATTGAAAATGTTCAGTTGCGCTTTACAATACAAGTAACCTAACAAAGCAACGAACCTAATAAAACAATACTATATAAATAAACAAAAGTGAACATACGGCATGAAAAGAAACAAACACACATATTAAAACAGATCAAATTGCTAGTAAATATGACTTGCATGATAACTATCATATAGATATATAAATCAAACATGTTCAATTACCTGATTGAGAAAAAAACAAAAGAAAATCAACTTTAAAAATTTGTTCTGTATAAGAATTGGGGATGCCTAGAAATAACAATACCTATATTGTCTAAAAATCTACTGAAGTTAATGAAAATAGCAACAAGTCACATCAGCGCTGGCAACACATTAAAGGATTACGCTAGGGGGTCAATGAAATCCATCTTACATGAAAGAGGACTCCAGAAGAAACAAAATGGTGAATTAAGCATTCAAAAATCTTACACCGTTCAGGAGATATTTAAGTTTAAATTCTGGTAACATTTGTGTAGAAATGAATGAAATCAGACTAGTTGTGACATCACAACCTCAGATTCCTCAAAGTCTTTATGGATTCTTATTTTGTCTGGTAATTTTGTGGCTTAGAAACCATTGGATATGTCAGAAAAGTACTAAAACAGAATCTAGTAAGAATAATTATAATTTACTACCTGAAGAAAATTTGAGAAAAAATCATTCAAATAGTAAAAAGGTGAAATAAATTTTCTGTATAATACATTAACAATTGTTAAGAATTTGAGGATGTGGGCACCAACCTTCCATAATAGACTTATAGGATACACCAGTCATTTCTACACAAATGAGACAGAGCTTTAAACTTGAATATCTTCTTAACTGAATATAATTTTTTTTCAATGCTTTCTTCACCATTTTGCTTTTTTTAAAGTCCTCTTTCATATGAGATAAACTGGCTTGACCCCTGAACTAATCCTTTAAGTGTGTGATGTTATCATCTGAATAACTCTCCATTGTGTCATTTAAGTCCATAGATTTTTAATCTTCTGCCACAACATAATGATAGCAAACTTGATTTTTTCCAAACCCTCAGTGAAAAAATTGCAAAGGAACAGCATTTTTAAGAGAATGTTCCACTAAATTTCAAGAAAATAATTCATAAAATTGCACATATATCATCTATAAACTGTCTTTAATTTATATATCACAAAATTTGCATATACCAAGAAAAAGCCTGCAACTTTGATCAGCTGGTAACTCAAATACGATGCCACATGTTGGAAATAATTCTTTGAGCATTTCAAGAATGTGGTATCCAACATCGTTTTTGTGTAATTTTTTTCAAGCCAAGCTTTAGTGCTTGAAGCTTTCTGCAAATGGATAGCAAGTACAAAGTTAGTGAATGCACAGACAACTAATAATTACAAACAAAAATGTATTACTTTTTTTCCCTTTTGGCACTACTACCAAGCCACACTTCAAATTCTTTTAAAATCCATTCTAAACCTCTTGCGATACTGACAAATAGACAAACATACAGACACACACAGGATAAAAGTTTGTCTTTGCTGACAAATGTCACAAAAACTCACTGGGCTAGTAATTCTTCTAAATCTCTCAGCTGTCCAATTTCTTCAGGAATATATGTCAAAAAGTTATTGGTAATATTGAGAACTTGAAGGGAAGTGAGATTACTGATGGAAGAAGGCAGCTCCGTCAACTGGTTGTTCTTACAATCGAGTTCTTGAAGGTGATTAAAGTTGCCGATGCATTCCTGAAGAGAGAGAGAGAGAGGATAATGTTAAACATGTAAGAAATGCTTTTAAACTTATATCAATCTTATTTAAAAACATTCTGTAAATCA
Source organism: Chiridota heheva (assembly GCA_020152595.1). NCBI lineage: Eukaryota > Metazoa > Echinodermata > Holothuroidea > Apodida > Chiridotidae > Chiridota > Chiridota heheva. The sequence goes on from JAIGNY010003617.1 coordinate 3,043,751, forward strand.
GAAAACTAAAATATTGTTGACTTTCAATTCTTTATAAAAAACTTAATATATTTTTTCACCTCAATTTTCAATTCAGTTTAATCTGAAATTTAGTTTTGATACTGAATAGTTGTATGCTACCATCAGATCAATTGATCCATGTTCTTTCTTTGTACACTAATGAAACTCCTGAAAGCATGGAACATAGCTCATCAAAAGACAGCATTTTAAGCAGAGTCCTTGCTGTAGCTGCAGCCATATCAGGAGTGCTTGATGCTGACCATAAAAGATCAACTGTACACCATGTGTTATGTCATATCAGGAGTGCTTGATGCTGATCATAAAAGATCAACTGTACACCATGTGTTATGTCATATCAGGAGTGCTTGATGCTGACCATAACAGATCAACTGTACACCATGTGTTATGTCATATATTACCCACATCTGGCACACACATGTTTAATAGTCTTTAGACCAAAATCAACATTAATTCTGGATGGATTATAACAAAATTACTATCATTTACTGGCATTTATTTATTATCATGGTATTATGATAAAGTTAGTAGTTTTAATGTTCTATTCCCATGTTTTATAGCCCAAAACCAAAAGATCAACTCCTGGCTCTATTCTGGATTTAATACAACCAAAATATCATTACTTATTTATTAATACTTATTTATCATTATGGTATTATTTAATAAAGTAAAGTTTTATCTATTACTTGTATGATAAAAGATTATCAAAGCTTGGGAGTTTTGGTGAGCTTTTACCGTGACTTACTTCCCTGTGTATTTCATTGAAAGGTGTCCTGATATTTCATGACTTACATCCATTACATACTGTACGTCAGGACAGCACATTAAGTGACATGTATTTTGATAGTGTAGACTTACAGGCAGCTGTTCAAGGCAGTTATATTGCAGAAAGAGTTCAGTGATGCCTCGTAGAAGACCAATCTCCTGAGGCAGCTCAGATAGTTTGTTGTTGGAAAGGTTTAAACTGAACAATTGCCCTCCAATAAACCCCAGATAAAGTGGAGATCTTCGTAAATTCATATAGCTGCAGTAGGAAGAAAAGGAATTTAGTTTACAGGCTTTTTTTATTATCGTAGGCACAATAGGCTATGTATGAATATATCTTAATGCTTTGAGGTAAATTGATGCTTCACTCCTGCAAGGCATCGGAGGGATTGTTTGAAAGAAATCTGTTGCAAAGATCAATCAAAAACTGAAACTAAATTAAAGGAATATTCCCATGGTTTTTTTTGTAAAATTTTATTTGAAAGAGCATACTTTTAGAACCAATTTGGTACAAAAATCCAGTTGATATCATATTCCATTCAGGAAATATGGATTTTTAAAGATTTCCCAGTTGCATTTTAAAGTTTATGTACATTATGATGAATACGTGTTTGATGATGTCATAGAGCGAATTCCATTGCAAATGTTTATGTATTTCTTTGAGCGTTAATTGGTTGTTTTTGTATTATTAGAAAAAAATTCCAAAAGTTATTGAATTAGGGTATATTTGGCAATGTATATAGATAACTCATTTTCATCAAATTATTTTTCTAGCAGGTTTTACTAATAAAAAATGATGATAGATTTTAATGAAATACATCAAGTTTGTGGAAGAATGTGTTGCTGTGATGTCATACTGAGCCTTTTCCTATTCATTTATTGGCATTTTTGTAAACCTTTTAATTTGAATATCTCCTGGTAGTAATAAGATATCAACATGTTTTTTATACTAAATGTCTAAAAAAAATCTTTCTTTTGAAAGCCTTTAAAAAACATAGGAATATTCCATTAAAAACATGGGAATATTCCATTAAAAACCTGGGAATATTCCATTAAAAACATGGAAATATTCCATTAAAAACATGGGAAAGGGAAAGTTGCAGATAGTTTAAGGTCTCTTATAGTTTTCAATATTGTCACTTATCCTGTATTGTGCAATTTTTTTAATCAGTGTTTTGTTTACAAGTATGCCAATTAAGGCTTTAATTCTTCAAGGTTTGATACTCCATTCAAACTTATATTCACTCTGAACAAGTTTGATTCCTTGTTAGAGAGCAAATTTCATCATGAAGTTTGTTTATTACTCATACCTTGGTTTTCTGCTTTTCTCTAACATGTTGGCATTTACTCTTTTTCCAGAAGTACATTTTTTTCCAAAGATATGTATTTTCCACGTCAACTCCAAAAAGTTTTGCAGAAGCCCTTGATTTGCATGATTAAATGGGAGTTCTGTCTATCATCATGAATAATCTATTCGATTCCCCATGTTATCTTAAGGTTATTCTCAATTATAAATTGCATATTTTGGAAACAGCCCATCAATAAGACCTTTGTTTATGTAACTGTAGTGACAATAAAGACATTGAAATCCTACAGATGATGATAAAGTAGTGATGTCAAAAAGTGCATTGTGGAGTCTGAAAACAAATATTTGCTAAACTATATAGTGCTTGGCATCCAGGGTTCAGCTGCTAAAAGTCCCATTAGGAGTCCAGAGCTGGCAAAGCCTGTTAGGGTCCAAGGGGCTACAGCCATAAAAAATAGTTATCACTTTTCATAAGCTACACCATTGTTAAAAAAATACCCCCATTGTTCTCCCATTGACATGACAAACTAGAATAATAAGCTTTACAAATAAAAAAAAAATTGAACATATAATAAGAGGCAATTTGTTACTATTACTGCAGCATTGCCATTACTTCTTTCAAGCAGCAGTCCATGATATATCAAACAGTTACCTTAAGTCTAATTCAAGATGCTTCTCTAAACAAGCTATCTTTACAAGGCTCTGCGCAAACACCTCACCAGTTCCATGAGCTCTACAAACGGATGACAGTATCCCATGGCAACATGCTCCACACGCCTTATAACTAATGACGAAAAGAACATAAGATATAATTTGCAGCTGTATAAGAAAGTCAATCTTTGATTCCTTATTTCATATTATTATATAGATTTCTGTACATCTATCATTAAAAATACAATAGGTCTTCAAATATGCCTGGTTCCTAAATGCTTGGGATATGTAGCTCTACAAATGGTCAGATGGTAAAAAAGTTAGGCAAATCACAAAAGTATTTGGCTTCTATGTTATCCAGAAAACTTCACCACAATTCATAAATCTGCTAGTTGAGTTGGTAAACATTGTAATAAAAGAGATAATCATAGATAATTCTGTCCTCCATTAGTTTTTCAAGTTCTTATGTGAATTCAAACTCATGAATGAACAATTTTAAAATAAAAGGCTTAAATGCATAGAAGAAAATCATAAATGAAATTAATTTCATAAGCTACAAGACCTTACAGGAGTAAATTCCCCATCCCCCTCAAAAAAAAAAAAAATCATGATACTGAATATGGATCAAACTGCTGTCACTATTTTCTAACATTTGCACCAAAAAAACCCCATATTGAACACCCTAAATTCCTTATTTAAAAGAAATCTTTACTACATCTTTGAAATAATTTCAATCAACTTTAAATAAAATGACTGGTTATGATAATCAATATGCCTGTCTTACATTCCTATGCCAAGTTCACAATTATGAAACACTAGCAGTACAAACAGCAAATGAGCTGCAGACCTCCAAGGGCTTTGCAGACCTTTTGAAGGGCCATCTTCAATGATGGTGCTGCAGGGGTAGAAGAATTTGGGAAGAGAAAGCTGTGCATGCTTGCTCACCCATGGAATGGTCAAAATTTCAGTGGTTTTAGTTATTACTATGAGACTCAATTAACTGCCTCATAATGCCTCTAGCAGCAATATTCTGGGGCCACCACTGGTCATCCTGAGATGTATGTATATAAGTAAATAGAGGCAGAGCTCTCATTGGCTGCTCTACTAGCAGCATGGGTTTTCCCAATATCTTAACATGACCTAGAATACACAAAATATTAATAACATATTTGGACAAAAACATTCAAAGTGACAGGTTTTTAAATAAAGTGACTTTTTATGATTCCTTATCATACGAGTCAACAGAGAAAATTGTGAATTTGGTGACTTTCAGAAATACACGTTGACACTCGCCGGAGGAGCTCAGCCTTCTCCTTTTCTATTTCTATGGAGGTATGATATTTCTAAAAAGTGCAGGTGGGAAATACCACATAACACAGCTTATTCTACACAAGAAGAAGACATACCAAATAATGTTATAGTATTCAATATCTGCCATTGATTGATATATATTGTTGATATATAGTGTCCACATCCAGTATCCAACACATAATTAAGCCAGTACTACAGCATTGTACTCCCGATGTGCACATAGTAAAACAATATTTTTTAACTTTAATTTACAAAAGATTCAAGAATAACTCTCTTAAAATAAAAAAATAAAAAGTGCAACGGAAGCTTTTAAAAACCAAACTGGCAACTCATCTTAACAGGATGTGATTCAATATAACACCTTCCTTTCTAATAAACTGTGGGGTCTTATTTTTCAGCAATTGATGACAGGAACATGACATCACTTCATTGCAGAGCATAATTAATGTTTCACTTGATGTCAATCTCTATTATACAATTTCCTTTTGTACCATTTTACGATCTTATTCCTTTTTGAGTATTTGCTTTTCATTTTCATGAGCAGAAGCTATGGACATTTTTAAGTCATTGTCTTGCAAAATACAAAATTGCAAAATGAGTTAAAACCAAGGATGCCTCCACCACAGGTGCAACAGTAGTGACTGCCCCTACCCTTCACCACATGGGGAAAGGTTGACCTCAATTTAGCAGGGGCAAGGGGGACAAGACGTGCCCTTTGTGGATTCTTTTCTTGTTCAAAGAGTGCTTCTTACATCCTTAGAAATATTCATACTGGCTGTGATATTTTAATACTATAAATCATGGATATTTTCCTCATAAAAACTGCCCTTGTTTTACATTTAAAATTAGTCATCAAAAGACTTTTTTAAATTTGTTACCTGGTTATGTGGACTGTAAGTTGTCTTTTTTCTAAAAGTTTGTTATTGTTACAGTTTACTAACCCACTTCCCAAGCCTTTCCCTGGAGTCATTTGTCTCCCTCCTGATCCAATAATACAAAGGGCCCAAATACAACAGCTAATAACATTGTTCTTTTCTTGAATTGCTTTTTAGGAATTTCTTGAATTAAGACTTTCAAATTTCTGACAATGTTGGGTAATTTTATCACAATTTCTGCCAGAGCAGATGAAACTTCACTACTCTGGAGGGGGAATAGGCTGAATTAACTGTACCCAGTTAATATATTAAACTCACAACTTCGGAGGATAAGGCAAATATCTATTCAAATTTGTAATATATGAACAGGCCCACTGCTCTGTTTCCTTGCACATTAAATTCTTTGTTTTTTAGTTGTCACAAACAAGCAGCAAAATAGCAGCAAATACTGACTAAAGGAATTTTGATTATTCACCCGATCAACATCCGCCAGTAATTGGAGTCAATATTCTTATCATTTCTAAAAAATGAAATTCACACAAGAAAAAGATTTTGAACTTCCTGACCAAATAATTACCACAAGCATTTTATGTATTTAAAGATACTCACACTTTGGCTGGCCAGAACTCAGAACTCCATGAAAACTATTGCAAAATTTATAGACAGTTCTGCTGAGAATTTAAAGCTTGAAGAAGGCTTTAAAACAGTGGACATTCATAGACCCCTTAAAGTTTGGTGAGGCTTAACGGCACCACAACAACGATGGTGAAATTGTGCCAGAGAGATTAGATTATGCCAGAGGTGAAAAGAGAAGGAAGAAGTTGGGTAGAGTGCAGTAGGTAGGTATACATTTGGAGAAGGTTAGGATAAGATAAGTTACATATAGTTATAGTAGCAGGCATGGTGTAGGAAGGAGATGATTTTTTTTTTCTGGGGAGTTTTTGCGGAAGAGCTCGGCATTGGAGTTGAAAGGATTAAAGGAAGCTCTAGAATGGATGAAGACAGGACAGCCAATGAGGATGTGTTGGACTGTAAGGAGCTCGTGACAGTTATTGCATAGAGGTGGGTGGGAGAATCGGTGAGGTGGGTGTGACTTATTCTGAGGCGAGTGATGAAGACTTAATCTTTACAAAAGAGGTTGCACATGGGAAGAGGGGGTGGTGGGAATAGAAGGCTGGATGTTGTGGAGTTTTTTTTAGGTGTGGGTGTTCCAATTTGATTGCCAGCAGTGAAGGACATTTAAAATAATAAGCGGTTTGATGTCAGCATGTGTTTTGAGAAAGGGGTTAAGGGGAAGAATGAGAGACTGTTTGGCAGCCGGGTCGGCTTTGTCATTGTCAGGGATGCCCACGTGACTGGGACGTGACTGGGTATCCAGAAGAAAAGGATGCTTTCCTTGCATAGGAGGGGGGGGGGGGTGGGGTGGGGGTGGAGTTTACAAAGAGGATGTGGCCTCTGAGGCCAATAGCATGGAGTTTACAAGTGATGCCGTATTTTCAAGTAGTATCATAGGATTTTTCTAAATCCAAAAAGATGGAAATGAGGTGCTCTTTCTTGACGAAGGCTTCCTGAATAGCGGTATTGAATTTGATAATTTGATAAGGTGATCTAAGGTATTGCGGTGTTTTTCTGAAACTGCACTGGTGGGAGGAGAGGATTCTATTGGTTGCAAGGGACCAATTAAGCCCCTGATTGATTATCCTTTCCATGTTCTTGCAGAGACAACAGGTGAGGGCAATGGGGCAGTAGTTGGAGGGATTGATGATGGCTGTCCTCCAGAAAGGAGTGTGAGGTCCAGATGTGGTTGAAGATAGTGAGTAGGGTTTCAATGGCTTTGTTGGAAAGATGTTTCAAGAGCTAGTAGAGGATGTTATCTGGGCCTTTGGCTGTGCAGTCAGTGTCGTCGACTGCTTGTTTTAATTCAGATAAGGTGAGAGTGGTGGTGTAGCTCTCGGTGTTGTCGGAGAAGTAGTTGATTCTCGAGCTTTTTTGTTTTGAAAGCATCAGAGTAGCTGGCAGAGCAGGAGATTTGGTCGAGAAGGCGGCGACGAGGTAGTTGGTGATTTCTTTTTTCCAGTAAAATTATCATTCCAAGAGAGATGAGAGATAGGAGACTTGCCCATCCTAACCGTGGAAGCTATTAACCATACTCCAAATCTTTTTGGTGGGGGTGTTGGTGGTGAGAAAAGAGATAAAGTGGTTCCAGGTGTTGGTTTTACTGTCTTTGATAATGCGCCTGGCTTTGGCTCGGCTGATGCGAAAGAGTTTGAGGTTGTGATTGGTCGGCCTTGTTTTGAAATTTCTAAGGGCTTTTTTCCTGTTCTTGATGGCAGCTTTGCAGTCATCATTGAACCAAGGGTTGGGGGTGGTTTGGGGGTTTGTATGTTTTGGGAATAGAGCAGGCACTTATGTTGATAATGATGTTTCTAAAATAGGACATGGGGTCCTTACACTCAAGAAGATGGGGGAAAGATGTGAGTTACAGAGGTTTTCGAAAAGGAGCAAGCTGGCTTTCTTGAAGTTTCAGTTGGGGTGTGGCGTCAGTAGGGGTTTAAGTTGGAGTGAATCAGGAGGGTAATGGTCAATTCCACATAATTACCAGTAACCTTGCAGCCAAAGTCAAGAAGGAGGTTGGGGAACAAATAGACAGGTCAATGCAGGTAGGGGAGCCTGTGGTGGGGTAAAGATAGGTCAGGAAGTTAGTGTTGAGTAATCAGCGGCTGTACTGCAAAGAGTATTTTCGATGAGTTTGACTCTAGGGGTGGTTTATTGGAGACCCACAGGAAGGTGTGAGCATTGAAATCACCAAGAAGGATGAAACAGGGGTAGGGAGTTGGGAAACAAGTTTGTTATGGTTGGCTGAATGTTGGTGTTAGGAGGAGGTGAAAATTGCAGAGGCTAAAGGTTTATGAAGGAAGATAGAGACACAGATGGCTTGAAGCTTCGTGTCCACATGGTTAAAACTATGTGAGATGCCATGCCAAACGAATATGGAGACACCGCCACAGGCTTTGCTGGCTTCCCCTTGGTGTTTATGGTACCAAGAAAAAATATTGAGGTTGTAATAGTTGGTAGATTTCAGAAAGGTTTCTTGTAGGCAGAAGACGACTGGGTTGAGAGCGGTTGCCAAAAGATCAACTTCTTCTAAGTTGGCCTTAAGGCTCCTGATGTTCCACTGTATAATGTTGTGATTGTTGTTGTTATTGTTGTGGTTCACTATTAGAAAGGGAGGGGGGGGGGGTATCTAGAGGATGATCTGTTGTGTTTGAGTTGACTGTTTTTTTCCTTTGGACTTGTGCCTATTTCCCTAGGAAAGAATATTCTTAAAAATGGGATGTGAGTTATGTTCAGTGAGTTGAGTTATCTCACAGTCCATATTATCTTCGGTGTTGGTAGTGTCATAGGTTGGATTAATGGGTTGTTTGTTGTTGTAGGATTTGTTGGCCAGATTGGCTTGAGGTTGGTGTTTAATGGCTATTAAAGTGTGGAGGAGGGGGCATTGGAGGAGAAAGGTAGATGAAGATACAGGTAGAAGTGGATGTAGATGGGTGTGGTTGGGTTGTTGACAGTGATCTTAGGCCTCAGCAAGTAGAGCCAGGTGAGGGGCCTGTGAATAGTAGAGAGGCAGTAAATTGCTTTCTGGCCTCTGGGTAGGAAATGTTTTGTACTTTCAGTTTGATTACTTTTTCTCTTGTTTCTAGGTGGAGCAGCCTTTGAAAAAAATGGATGATTAGTTATGTGGCTACCATCGCAATTAGTGCAGTGGGGTTGGTTGGTGCAGGAGGTGTGGTCATGACCACTGCCACTACAGTTTCCGCATCAGGCTTGGCTGTGGTAAGAGTTTTTACCATGCCTATACTGCTGGCATTTGTAGTAAGGGAGGGGGTTGGGGATGTGGTCATGACTGGAATCCTGATGTAACCAGTGTTGATGTGGTTGGGAATGGTCGGGGTGCCAAAGATCAGGATAATGGTGTTGGTGGGGGTTGGGGTGCCTTCTCTCCTAATAACAAGCCGGCGAGCCTCGGTCACATTTTGGGATGGAAGCTCACTCTTAAAGTCAGAGTCAGATAGAAAGGCAAGGTCTCGAGTCCTAATGACTCCTTTACTGGAGTTTAAGGAGCGGTGAGGGTAACTTCAATATTAATACCAGTATTGGCTAGGGATGTAGTGGTTATTAGGGCGGTGGCTTGGGTATCTCTGGCACAATGTACCACAATGTCTGAGGGTGGTGACTTAAGGGAGGGTACCTACAAGGCCATAGAGTGCCTTTTGGATCAGCAAAGGTGAAATATTTTGAAGGATTCTTCCTTGTTTGTAGCTTGGATTATCAAAATTTTGGGCCTGGGTTAATACCACATTAGGGAAGGAGAAGCACAAAGGAGTAAAGTGAAGTGAAGGTAGAGCACTGCATATAAGACCCTTTAAAGAAACCTTCCAAAGAATACAAAGCCATTTGGATTAATCTACACAAAAACTTGCAAGCTAGCAGACACTCATGAGGTGTACCTCCGCTTTCCGTTTAGTATGCACTGCAACCGCCGATTTTGGCCAAAATTAACGGTTGCACATCACACGCCTCGCCAGAGCAAGGGCAACCTAATATGATATCATTATTTGCTTGGCCTGGCACAGCTACGATCTAATTACATTGCCAACACGCACGAGTGTAATATGATGCCTCTATCTAATGCACATTGGGCATATTATTAATGCCCCTATAATAGCATACTGAAAGGAAAGGACTTGCACACTTAATGCTGGAAACAAGATAACCCTATTATAGATGAAAGTAAATATAAAAAACACCTTGAGGGCTCATTAAGCTCTGTTTGTGAAACTAAAATCACTCATATTTACATCATCACATATTTACAAATGATTGCCAATGTGCAGCCAATAAGTGTAAGGGGTAAGGGAGGGGGTTTGGGAAGACCTGGACCCGGGGGGGGGGGAGGGGGGAAGGGAGGGGGGTAAACCCCCTTTGGGAAGACCTGGACCCCCATCAGGGGCATTGTGGTGAAATTCGTTGAGAAATCATGACTTAACTAGAATGGTAAATACTCGCATGGTTCGCATGCTCACACAAATTGACACCCATATCATACGACCCGGCCAATTAAAAAAATGGCATCTCACACTAAGTCCCACATGGCATCCCACCCCATGTCCCACATGACATCCCACCCCATGTCCCACATGACATCCCATCCCATCACTTGTCCCACATGGCATTTTACATTATCTCCCACTTGGAATCCCACTCCATGTCCCACATGACATCCCATCCTTTGTCCCACGTGCCATTCCACCTTATGTCCCACATGGCATTCCATCCTATGACCCACATGGTATTCCACCCTATGTACCACATGGATCCCACCCCATGTCCCACATGACATCCCAGCTTGTCCCACATGTCCACATGGCATTCCACCATGTCCCACATGGCATTCCACCATGTCCCACATGGCATCCCACCCTGACCCAGATGGCATCCCACCCTATGTCCCACATGGATCCCATCCTACATGTATGTCCCACATTAATCCAATCATATGTACCACATGACATCCCTCCCTATGTCCCACATGGCATCCCTCCGTGTCACACATGGCATCTCTCCGTATGTCCCTATGGCATCCCACCATATGCCCCGCATAAGTAGCTCCCAACCTGATGTCTCACATGGCATCCCACCTTATGTCCCACATTCAATCCCACCATATGTTCCACATGGTATCCCTCCTAATGTCCCAATGACATCCTACTTGATGTCCCACATGGCATCCATCCCATGTCCCCATGGACTCCTACTCTATGTCCCACATACCCTCCTACCCTGAGTCATACATGGCATCCCAACCTAGGTCACACTCTGTTTTACTCATCTCATCCCACCCCAAGTCCCACATGGCATCCCACCCCGTGTCCCACATGGATCCTGCCCCATGTTCCACATGGCATCCAATCCCATCCCTTGTCCCACATGGCATTCCACCATAACTACCACATGACATCCCACCCCATGTCCCACATGACATCCCATCCCTTGTCCCACATAGCATTCCACCATATGTCCCACATGGCATCCCACCCTATGACCCACATGGCATCCCACCCCATGTCCCACATGGCATCCCACCCCATGTTCACATGACATCCCATGTTCCACATAACATCCCATGTTCCATATGACATCCCATCCCATGGCATTCCACACAATGTCCTGCATGACATTCTACCATATATCCTATATGGATGGCATTCCACCCTGTTCCACATGGCATTCCACCCCATGTCCCACATGACATCCCATAGGCTCCATAAAAAGTCTCATCCTAGCTATCACAGTCCCTGAATGAGCATACTATGTCGACGACGACGAGTGAACACACAATTACAATGACGGGGTCGTCACCTGCGTATTCGGTTATGATAGTAACAATGCTATCACGAAACGCTTAATACGACCCGGACAGGAACACAGGTACGACGTACGGACAGACATAACATCGACAACCAAGTCAATGTCCACGGCCTTTGATAACCAGTTGTGGTGCACTGGCGTGTTTACCCAACCCAGGTTTGAACCCACGGCCTCGTAATCTGTAGACATGTATGATAACCGCTACAGTTAGTAGACAGTTAGCATACTATGTATGAAAGTGTTAGTTCATATAATAACTTATATGCAAATGAGTTGTTGAATAAGAAAAAAAGGCAAAGTCAAATAATTATGCCTGATATAGCCCTTGGTGTGACCATATGGTATATATTATATCATATGTCCTGCATGGCCCCCATCCATATCCCACATGGCATTCCTCCCTATGTCCATATGCATTCACATCCTGTCACACTCCCTGACTGAGCATACTAAATAAAAACGTCTGGTCAGTTCATATACTGTAGCAACACAATAATAAAGGCGGAGTTTATTAATCATGCCTGATACAACAATTGGTGCCCAAATATTTTGAAGAATTTTAAGGATTTTAAATCTCCAGTGCTACGAGAGAGATGCTTGTTGATGATTTCTGAAGCATATTGGAAAAATATATCACTTTACAGTTATCTTCTTCTAAGGAAATATCAAATGTTTTGTAGACTTTTTAAGGAGACTAGTCTTCAATCTGTCTTAAGTGTCTCAACATTTTGTAAGGATATTCTAACCTTAAATAATGATATCTGAAGAAACTTTAAACTTTTTCTGAGGAACTCTTAAGAAACTTTCACATTTTCTAAGAAATACGCCAGTGCACCACAACTGGTTATCAAAGGCCGTGGACATTGACTTGGTTGTCGATGTTATGTCTGTCCGTACGTCGTACCTGTGTTCTCGTCCGGATCGTACTTAAGCGTTTCGTGATAGCATTTGTACTATCATAACCGAATACGCAGGCGACGATCCCGTCATTATAATTGTGTGTTCAACTCTCTCTCTTCTAAGAAATTCATGAAAAACTTTAACATTTCTGAGGAAATCTTAGGAAAAAGTGTGGATGGCCACACAGATGTAATTACCATTACATAGGTTCGCATTTTGCTTCACATGCTCACCGAAAAAGAGGTACTTTTAACTCTCTGACAAGCAATGCAGTGAAACCATTCTTTAAACCTTTAATTTGCCTAAATTGTGTCTAATACGGCTCAGAAAGCTACAAATACGGCCGTACAGACCCGCCAGGGACTTTGGAGGTCGGGAGGGGGGAGGCCCCTCTCAGACTCACTCGTATGCACTCTTTCAGACCCCCAGTAGGAGCCCTACGCACCATCCATGTCAGGGCGGTGCTGGCGCTGCCAATGGTGAAGCCAAGTATCATTGAAACAAACATTTTCAAAGTAATACGCTTTCCTTTTAAATGTTGTGGGAAAGGAATTATAAACACTAAATTTACATCAGCATCTGTTGTCAAAAACAATGCATATTTTCAAATAATGACTGCAACTGGGACAGAAAAGTTGTAAAATGTTACCAATTTTGATGTCATTTTTTGCCATTATCATGATTTTCAATAGAAAGTGAAGGGGTTCAAAGTCTTAAACATATGCTTGAAGTTGCAGCTTGATGCCAGCTGTGTTAACGCTTACCACAAAAAGACATTAGTTGATGGGATCTTTATTACCACTATGGAACACAGTTGTTACATACTTAATTAACTTGGGCATTCCTTGATAAGTAGGCATATACAAAAACACAGTATGAACAGGATGTCCACTTGAAAATCCACTTGTTATTTCAGTATTTGATTTGTGACATATGATATAAAAAAGTAAGTCTTTATATGTACCCAATACCTCTTTCTTGAGGATAAACTAACAAATCCAAATGTGTTCTCATTTCAAACTTCACTTTTCCTTCACCTTTTAACCACTTCTTGCTTGATTTTCTAGGAATGAGATTTATTGCACATAGCTGAATCTCAGAATTTGTAAGAAATTATCTATTATTTCAATATTTCAAGGACATAAAGTGGCTCAACGGTTAGAGGCAACTCTTATTGAATAGCTTTCACTCCACTCCTCCCAGCAGTAAATGTGTGCCATAAGTACTGTGAGGGGGTTGGTGCTCTAGGGACAGCCATAAGCTCTCATCCACTTGTACTATGGAACCAGAGATAAAGCAGAGTACCAACCTTGCGGGCCTTTATGGCTCAGAAAAGAATTAAAGTATTAATACAAAATTTTGACAAAAACAAGACTTACCTGCATCCTCTCTTTGCGGGAGCTTTCCGACAAATGTCACACTGAAACTCTGGTTGAGTTCTTCGAATTTCCCTGCACACAACAAGTTCCTCGAAGTAATGGTTCCTTTTATCTCTACCTGACCCGGATTTGAAAAGCTAAAAATGAATATCCAACAAAAAATGCTATTAACATGTGTGGAGATAATTTTGTAATTCAATGTAAGCAACTATATATGGTGAAAGCAAAATGTAAATTTAAAGGTAAACTAGAACGGTAAATACCGTCATGGTTCGCATGCCCATGCAAATTGACACCCATATCATATGACCCGGCCAATTATAAAAATGGCATCTCACACTAAGTCCCACATGGCATCCCATGTCCCACATGGCATCCCACCCCATGTCCCACATGGCATCCCACTCCATGTCCCACATGACATCCCATCCCATGTCCCACATGGCATTCCACCATATCTCTCACATGGCATCCCACACCGTGTCCCACATGACATCCCATGTCCCATATGGCATTCCATCATATGTTCCACAGGGCAACCCATCTTATGACCCATAATCATGCCTGATACAACCGATTGGTGCCCAAATATTTTGAAGAATTTTAAAGATTTTAATCTCCAGTGCTACGAGAGAGATACTTGGGGATCTCTGAAGAATATTGGAAAATTATATCATTTTACAGTTATCTTCTAAAGAAATATCAAATGTTTTGTAAGACTTCTTAAGAAAACTATTCTTCAATCTTGTCTTTAGTGTATCTGCAAGAATTTAATATTTTACAAGGAAATTCTTACCTTCCATAAGGGTATCCGAAAAAACTTTCAATTGTGTCTTAGGAAATCTGAAGAAACTTAACATTTTCTGAGGAATTCTCAATTTTTTAAAAACATTTTTGAGGAAATCTCAGGAAAAACTGCGGACGGCAGGACGGCGAGACGGACGGAATCACCATTACATAGGTTCGCATTATGCTTCACATGCGAACTGAAAATAGAATAAATAATAAGGGAGCAAATAAACTTGCTATTGCGGAGGAAGGTGATGATGTTGGAGGAGGCTTTGTTCTTGAAAAGATCAGAAATGGAGGTGGAGGAGAGGAGTGATCTGCAATTCAGGTATAAGGGACAGGTTACAAGGATATGCTTGATCGAGAGATCAGTGTTGAAAGTAGGGCAGAGAGGTGTAGGAGAGCGTAAAAGGAGGTAGGAGTGGGTGAGAAAGGAGTGACCGAGCCGGATATGGGTGACAACAACGTCCCCTTTATGATTGCGACAGTGCAGGGTAGGCTTGGTCCCAACTTTGGGATTGATAGTGTGAAGTTTGTTACTGGTCTCATAGATTCCAGGAGTCTTGCCAGGTCCTCTTGATGTAGCTGGAAATGATGAAGCAGAAGTCAGAGTGCAGAATAAGGCTAAGTGAAATGTGGTTCGACAGATCGTTGTTCGCGGCTCTGTTGGCCTTCTCATTGCCAGGGATTCCGACATGGCTGGTGATCTAAAAAAAAAAAACTTTCTTCTCTGAGGAAGAGAGAGCGTGAAGTTTGTTTAGGATTTGTAAGATTAGTGGATTAGACCAGAGCATGTTGAGGATGCCAGTGAGAATGGAGTTTGAGTCAGAGAAGATGATGAAGCGGGAGCAGAAGGAGAATTCTGCAAAGTCTAAAGCTAGAAAGATAGCCTTTGCTCCAGCAGAGTAGATGGAGGCTCCATCAGGTTTGCTCCAGCAGAGTAGACAGAGGCTCCATCAGGTAATCTTGAAGAAAGGGTGAGACAGGGGCAGCAGAGGGCGGCTGCAGAGGAGCCTTCCCATGTGCAGCCGTCCACATATGGTTGTAGAGGGAAGCATGATGATGGAAGGAGATACTTTTATCCGGAGGATTTTTTTAGAAGAACTCAGCAATTGAGTTGTGGGGAGCGAGGGAAGCTCTGGGAAGGCTGTACAGGGGTCACGCAAGGAGAGCATGATGGATTGTGAGGGTGCAGTAACGATTGTTGCAGAGGGCTTGGGGGAGCCAATAAGAAGGTGGGAGTGAGTGAGGTGGGTGTGACCAATTCTAAGACGGGTAATATGAACGTTGTCGATACGAGAGAGTTTGTTGATGGTGGATTTGATCAAAATTGTGGGCTGGATGACATGGAGTTTGTTATCAAGTTGGGAGTTCCATGAGGTTTGTCAGCGGTCACGAACAAGGGAAGCGATAAGCGGTTTGATGTCAGAGAGGGTTTTGGGAAAAGGGGTAGGGAGGAGGTTGAGGGCAAGGTCAGCGGCTGCATCAGCTCTGTCATTGCCAGAGATGCCAACATGGCTGGGTATCCAGAAGAAAAGAACACTTTTCCTGCAGAGGGTGAAAGAAAGGAGTTTCTGGAGGAGGAGGTGGCATGTGAGGTTATCCCATTTAAGATTGAGTAAAGAAGTAAGAACAGCCTTTGAGTCGAAGATAATGGCAAAGTGGCTGAGCAGAGAGTACTCAATAAAGTTGAGGCGAGGAGAATGGCCTTAGCCTTGGCTGAAAAGATGGATGAGTAGTCGGGAAGTCTGTTACTGAGGGTGATGTCTTGGATGACGGTAGCAACAGCTGTCTTGTTGCCTTCCTTGGAGCCATCAGTATAGATGAAGGTGTGAAGAGGTTAGGGTGGGTTTGAGTTTTGTGATGAGTGGAGAGGCTTAGGTGGACAGAAGGGAGGGGGTGGCCCAAGGAGGTTGGTAGTATTTGGAGCGAAAGAAGGCTGGGTTGTGAAGAGCTTACGTGTAGTAGGAAAGGCCAAGGAAAACTTGGGGAGAAGCAATAATTTAGCTGGGAATGGGAGGTCTAATGTGCCTGGCTATCGAGAAAATGTTGATGTTGGCTTTGGGGAAATGAGAATGCATCCAGATACTGAACTTAGGTGGGGATAAGACAGAGCTCTAAACTTGAATATCTCCTTCGCTGAGTAAGATTTTTGAATGCTTTCTTCGCCATTTTGTTTCTTTTGAAGTCCTCTTAAATTATAAGATGGACATGCATGACCACTGAACTAATCCTTTAATACCCCCTGAACAGAATGGAATATTTTCCTCACCATTTGTTCCTTTTATTATTTTCATCATATAAGATAACATGCTTGACCACCAAATATATTCTTTAACATTAGAATAGAGTGAAACAAACTGAAAGTGGTAATTGAGTCAATTTACAGGAAATCTCTAATGACACTCATTCACTTTCAAAATAATTCCTCTTTAATGTAATTCATTCCTGTCTAATGAAATTCACTCCTCACTCTGAAAAGTCTATTACTTTACAGTATATCATTTTCATTTCTGACTAGACTACTGTAAGTGTAATTAATCCTTACTTACACCATCTATTCACTTTTAAAAGTCCCTTACTTTTATCTTGTTCATTTCTGATTATTGTATTCATTCTTTTAAGCCATTCATTTATTTTGAAAAAAGCCCACACCTCTACTTATGCATTTTCAGAAGGGTTCTATGCCCTGACCATTTTTTCCTCAACCCTACCCCCTTATTACTTCCAACCGGTCCCTTTCCACAAACCCACTACATTTTGTTCACCAAAAAATAATTTGGAAAATTGCTATTCATTCTTTTTCATGCTGTGTACATGTTCCCGATACAAAAAGATGAGGTACTGTACAGTACTTGTATGTATTCTCGTCAATTTACATTTAGAGTGCCTCAAATTTCACACTTAATGGCCTTGAATATCGTGTAAATGACCCATTAGGTAAATGACTCTCTGGCCCTTCTCTGGGACAGGTGAGGAGTTTGTAGTCTATCATTTTATATTATGTTCATATCTGTTTAGTGTAATTAATTCTTGAGGGCAATCCATTACTTTCTAGTAAGCTCATTACATTCTGGTGTCATTCACTTTGAATCATTGATCACTCTCTAGTGCAACCATTTCCTTCTTAAAATTCATTTTTGTATATTTCATTCCCTTCAAAATTGTATTAAGAAAGGAAGTAAATGATTATGAGATCTTAACAAGTGTCAGAAAGACACCCGAAAAGAGGACCTGTGAATCACTCAATCTCAGTCCAACAAGGATTAATAATTACCCTTAAGACTACGCCCACAAAGAGGACCTGCACTTCACTCAATCTCAGTCCAACAAGGATTAATAGTTACCCTTAAGACTACGCCCACAAAGAGGACCTGCACTTCACTCAATCTCAGTCCAACAAGGATTAATAGTTACCCTTAAGACTATGCCCACAAAGAGGACCTGCACTTTACTCAATCTCAGTCCAACAAGGATTAATAGTTACCCTTAAGACTATGCCCACAAAGAGGACCTGCACTTCACTCAATCTCAGTCCAACAAGGATTAATAGTTACCCTTAAGACTATGCCCACAAGAGGACCTGCACTTCACTCAATCTCAGTCCAACAAGGATTAATAGTTACCCTTAAGACTATGCCCACAAAGAGGACCTGCACTTCACTCAATCTCAGTCCAACAAGGATTAATAGTTACCCTTAAGACTATGCCCACAAAGAGGACCTGCACTTCACTCAATCTCAGTCCAACAAGGATTAGTAGTTACCCTTAAGACTATGCCCACAAAGAGGACCTGCACTTCACTCAATCTCAGTCCAACAAGGATTAATAGTTACCCTTAAGACTATGCCCACAAAGAGGACCTGCACTTCACTCAATCTCAGTCCAACAAGGATTAATAGTTACCCTTAAGACTATGCCCACAAAGAGGACCTGCACTTCACTCAATCTCAGTCCAACAAGGATTAGTAGTTACCCTTAAGACTATGCCCACAAAGAGGACCTGCACTTCACTCAATCTCAGTCCAACAAGGATTAATAGTTACCCTTAAGACTATGTCCACAAAGAGGACCTGCACTTCACTCAATCTCAGTCCAACAAGGATTAATAGTTACCCTTAAGACTATGCCCACAAAGAGGATCTGCACTTCACTCAATCTCAGTCCAACAAGGATTAATAGTTACCCTTAAGACTATGCCCACAAAGAGGATCTGCACTTCACTCAATCTCAGTCCAACAAGGATTAATAGTTACCCTTAAGACTATGCCCACAAAGAGGACCTGCACTTCACTCAATCTCAGTCCAACAAGGATTAATAGTTACCCTTAAGACTATGCCCACAAAGAGGACCTGCACTTCACTCAATCTCAGTCCAACAAGGATTAATAGTTACCCTTAAGACTATGCCCACAAAGAGGACCTGCACTTCACTCAATCTCAGTCCAACAAGGATTAATAGTTACCCTTAAGACTATGCCCACAAAGAGGACCTGCACTTCACTCAATCTCAGTCCAACAAGGATTAACAGTTACCCTTAAGACTATGCCCAAAAAGAGGACCTGCACTTCACTCAATCTCAGTCCAACAAGGATTAATAGTTACCCTTAAGACTATGCCCACAAAGAGGACCTGCACTTCACTCAATCTCAGTCCAACAAGGATTAATAGTTACCCTTAAGACTATGCCCACAAAAGAGGACCTGCACTTCACTCAATCTCAGTCCAACAAGGATTAATAGTTACCCTTAAGACTATGCCCACAAAGAGGACCTGCACTTCACTCAATCTCAGTCCAACAAGGATTAATAGTTACCCTTAAGACTATGCCCACAAAGAGGACCTGCACTTCACTCAATCTCAGTCCAACAAGGATTAGTAGTTACCCTTAAGACTATGCCCACAAAGAGGACCTGCACTTCACTCAATCTCAGTCCAACAAGGATTAATAGTTACCCTTAAGACTATGTCCACAAAGAGGACCTGCACTTCACTCAATCTCAGTCCAACAAGGATTAATAGTTACCCTTAAGACTATGCCCACAAAGAGGATCTGCACTTCACTCAATCTCAGTCCAACAAGGATTAATAGTTACCCTTAAGACTATGCCACAAAGAGGACCTGCACTTCACTCAATCTCAGTCCAACAAGGATTAATAGTTACCCTTAAGACTATGCCCACAAAGAGGACCTGCACTTCACTCAATCTCAGTCCAACAAGGATTAATAGTTACCCTTAAGACTATGCCCACAAAGAGGACCTGCACTTCACTCAATCTCAGTCCAACAAGGATTAATAGTTACCCTTAAGACTATGCCCACAAAGAGGACCTGCACTTCACTCAATCTCAGTCCAACAAGGATTAACAGTTACCCTTAAGACTATGCCCAAAAAGAGGACCTGCACTTCACTCAATCTCAGTCCAACAAGGATTAATAGTTACCCTTAAGACTATGCCCACAAAGAGGACCTGCACTTCACTCAATCTCAGTCCAACAAGGATTAATAGTTACCCTTAAGACTATGCCCACAAAGAGGACCTGCACTTCACTCAATCTCAGTCCAACAAGGATTAATAGTTACCCTTAAGACTATGCCCACAAAGAGGACCTGCACTTCACTCAATCTCAGTCCAACAAGGATTAATAGTTACCCTTAAGACTATGTCCACAAAGAGGACCTGCACTTCACTCAATCTCAGTCCAACAAGGATTAATAGTTACCCTTAAGACTATGCCCACAAAGAGGATCTGCACTTCACTCAATCTCAGTCCAACAAGGATTAATAGTTACCCTTAAGACTATGCCCACAAAGAGGACCTGCACTTCACTCAATCTCAGTCCAACAAGGATTAATAGTTACCCTTAAGACTATGCCCACAAAGAGGACCTGCACTTCACTCAATCTCAGTCCAACAAGGATTAATAGTTACCCTTAAGACTATGCCCACAAAGAGGACCTGCACTTCACTCAATCTCAGTCCAACAAGGATTAATAGTTACCCTTAAGACTATGCCCACAAAGAGGACCTGCACTTCACTCAATCTCAGTCCAACAAGGATTAATAGTTACCCTTAAGACTATGCCCATAAAGAGGACCTGCACTTCACTCAATTTCAGTCCAACAAGGGTTGATAGTAAACCCTTGTTGGATCATGCCTGGAAATAGGACATGTGCTTCACTCAATTTCAGTTCAACAAAAATTAAAACATGAAGAGATTAACCAATATCTAATCAAGAACAGTTGTCCAACCTTAAGATTTCCTTCTGTTTGTTGCAGTTCATGTGCATACTGTATGCAAGACCAAGTTGTTACTTTTAAAATGTTTGTTGATGTTTAACGGCATCGCGACAGTCGAAGTCAAATGTGGGAGTTGGAATGAAGTCATCCAAAAAAGAACTCAACATGATCACATTTTTAGTTAATTTGCTTGGACAAGAAACGGAAATAGGAATCTACAATTGGTTTACACTAGAAGATTAATGCAGCATCAAACTCCTTCTCAATTAAATAGTATCCTGTCATGCTACAAAATACAAAGCTTGAAATACTGAAAAATGACAAATTCAATTGTGACTTGTGAAAAGGTTAAACGTTTAACATTTTGAAGACTTTAAATTTAATGTACAAAGAATTCATTGCAGTGTACTACTGTGTTGTACTTTCATAATCAAAATTGTCACTATTTTCCCTTTTTCTTCAAAATATCATAAGCAATTTAATTACCATCAAATTTCTTTCAGTACCTTTGTAAATGACTATATTTTTGACCTGAATAAGACATTTAAAAATATGTTAATGAGATACCTATGTTGCATATCTACTGTTGATCACTCTTAGTGTGTTCTATGAATAGACATTACAGTACAAACCTTTCCACGCCTCCTTCCCCCATGTCGGTTCTGCTTGCTATGTGGTCTTGAAACTGAAAAAGACTGCAAACTATATTTTCTTTCTCTCCGACTATTATCTACTTCATGAGATCTGTACTTTGGTTCGCAGACATAAACTAGGAAAAACAAGGTAAAGGCACACAAGACAAGAAAAGTCACAGCCAAGACAGATGGATCGCTGTTCTCCAAGAACTCTTCAAACCAATAGTCAAGTTTTCGGCCCAAAGAAGAAAAAAGGATTCCAACATAAGTCAGTATGTCATCTCCATCCATTGTAAAGACATTGTGAATCTAAAAAGAAAGTAAAAATGATACTAGACGATGTCACTTGCTTGAAGAGATACACGTAGCAATAAAAATGTATACCGAGACTCATGCTGAGTTAATTACGACAAATATTTAGAGTGAGTCCCAGATGACATTTCATGTCTCGGAATATTTAATTCACTGCTGGGGTGGAAAAGATACTTTACTTTCTGCCACCATAGTCAGTTTTGACAAAAATTTATGCGAATATACTTCAATTTCAATAGAAAATTACAGCACTTCTGTCTTTTCTCATTTCTTTCTCTCTCCTTTTTTCCTTTTATATCCCACTTTTCCTTTCTTTTTTGTTTTCCTTTTTTTCTGGAGACCTGAACAAATTTATGGGACCATTGGTGCCATGGTCTGCTATATTTTCACCCCTGGCATAACTAATAGGCCTACCATACAGTAACTTGTGCTTTATAGTACTTGAGAGTTTAATACCACCCATTGTTTCTCTTCATACAATGAAACACAGTGTATTCCATGGTTATTTATCATCAATGCGTATGTCTGATATACAACTTTCCAGAATCTCTGTCAAGTTATCAACCTCAAATTATTGTTTGGGACACTTTGAATTGAAAAAAACGTAATTAAAAGAAACTAAATGAACAAACAAGAAAGCAATCCATAGGAGTTGCTGATCTATCACTTTGCATATTGCATAGTGGGGGAAATAGTTAATAGTAATAATAACTATGGGGGAAATGGTTAAAAGGGGCCACTAGCTCTGTGAGCCTGGATGTTTTGAACCCAGAGTTCATGGGACACAAGTTCATGTACCATGTGATACAAACTTAGGATTGGTATAAGTCTTGCACTTTCGGAATTTAAAGTTAAAGTAGCACAAAAAATTGTACAAATTAGTACATAAATTACCCCCTAAAATTACATATTGACCTCTGACCTCTGACCCTTGACCCTAATCACTAAAACAACTTCTGCAATTTTTCACATTTATCGTACCCTACTGTATGACACGATTCATGCTCACGTCACACTATAGGGAAAATTGGTTCAAAGTGGTCAATAGCTCTGTGACTTTTGACCCAAAGTCTATGCAACACAAATTCATGTACCAAGGTACCATGGTACAACATAGGGTAGGTAGAGGTCTTGTACTTTTTTTAGTTTAAAATGGCACAAAATTTTGCATAAAAAGCACTTATTTGACCTATGACCCATGACCTTTTAACCTACAATTATTTTTAATTTTTGTTAGAATATTAAACCTTACCCATCTATGCAATTTGTAAAGATACCAAGTAATTCCTTTAAAATATACAGCCATCACCAAAAACTTGTTTCATTTGACCTACAAAAGTTCCAGGCCAGGGGTACCCGTCCACTAATTTTGGCTCATGTGTGTATTACAGTTTTTGAGTTAAAAGCGACACAACATTCATTGTTGCATACGCACACACAAAAACACCAACATACCACACACAAACACACGGACAGATGCAAAAATCACCAAAATTTGTGTCCCGTTCCAAAAACTTATGACCCCTAACCCCTAATATGAGGTCATCATATGAGACCCCTGGTGGGCCCCACCAGCCCCCCTAATATCAAGGGGTATAATATTAAGGGAGTGGCCATGTACTGTAGGACTGTTGACAGTTTTTTGCCTATACAGCAAAGTGACTACAATATCTCATCCCCACATATTTGTATATGTGAGTGATGAGATAATAATGTTAAGCATTTCATTTCTGTCATCCATATCAATGCCCACATTTGTTTATCAGCTTAACGTGCTTTTTGTTCTCTTAATTTTAATTGTAACAGAAAGTTCAAATACAAAGTAAAACAACATATATTTTCAGCATTTGAACCTATCATGTTAATCCACCTATTTTTCATACACTTGTTTCATAAATATTTAAGACATCTACATTCATTTCACATATATCCCTTACAGATATTTTAGCTTGCAGCACGCTTGCGACAAACTTACATTTGTAGCTTGTTCAAGCTTGTGCAAGCATGCTGCAAGCTAGTATTTGGAACAAATACAAGCTTGCTAGCTTGTGCAAGCTTAGCTTGTGCAAACTAACATTAGCTTGCACAAGCTAGCATAAAATATTTGTTAGCTTGCACAAGTTAAAGTTACATGTAGCTTGTGCAAGAGCTTGTGTAAGAGCTTGCTCAAGTTAAAGCTAGCTTGCGCAAGTTAAAGCTAGCTTGTGCAAGTTAAAGCTAGCTTGTGCAAGTTAAAGCTAGCTTGTGCAAGTTAAAGCTAGCTTGTGCAAGTTAAAGCTAGCTTGTGCAAGCTAGCAGGTTTTTCTTTGTTCCAAATACTTGCTGCAAGCTTTAAAGCTTGCTGCAAGCTTTAAAGCTTGCTGCAAGCTTTAAAGCTTGCTGCAAGCTTGCCAAATTGCTCCTGATCTTTGAAAGTTCTTAGTCAAATCAATTCAATCAGCCTACAGTTAACTCAATGTTCAGAGATGTAATTGTTACCTCAGCCAACAAAGTTGGACGGAAGTTATGTTTTTGCCTCTATCTGTCCGTTTAACATAATATAACAAGATTATGGGCTAAGAAGGATTAGTAACCCCATAAAAAGCCTAAACTAACACCACCACCACAAAAAAATAATAAATCAAAGGTGCCCAGAGTTAGTAAAGAAGTTATCAATGTTGACTTTGAAATTGTGAACAGAATAAGAGCTAACTACCTACTCAGGCAAACCATTCCACTCATTAACAACTCTTTGCGAAAAGTTAAAGCATCGAATATCTATCTGTGAGAACTCTTTGGTCAACTTCAAACTGTTACCACGTGTCACATGAGGATTAGTTGCAAGAAATAACAGGAAGTCAAAACATCACTACCAGATAGGAATTTAAAAACCTGCATCATATCGCCACGTACTCTTCTCAAACTCAAGTGTGGTCAAACCAAAAATTCATAACCTAAGTTCATAAGAGAGATTCCTTACTTTGGGAATAAGTCTAGTTGCTCTTTGCTGAACCTGCTCCAAAATGAATTTATCCTTCTCATTAAAGGGACTCCAAGCCTGAATAGCATACTCAAGGTGAGGCCTGACTAACTGCTTATAGAAATTAAGAACCTCTCTACCAAAAAAACAAAAATTTCTTCTAATCAAACCAAGCATCCTATTTGCCCTTGCAGTTGCTAAAGCACACTGTTTAGAAGGCTTCAGATTGCTAGTAATGACAACACCTAGATCCTTTTCTAGATCAACAGTAATCAAAAGCCAAATTGCTCTGACCAAAATGAATCACTTTGCATTTATCAACATTGAATGACATCTGCCATGTTTGGAACCAAGAAACTAACTTATCCAGATCAGTTTGCAAAAGTGAAGAATCCCTAGCATCATCAACAATCCTGTAGAGCTTACAGTGTCATCAGCAAATTTACAAATCCTGGAGCCAAGGGAAACATCAATATCATTAATGAAGATTAAGAAAAGAAGCAGACTCAATACAGAACCCTGAGGAACACCATTTGTAACCTTCTTCCATGTAGATACTTCACCATTAACAACAACTCTTTGTGACCTGTCAACTAACCAAGAATATATCCAACTGGCACACTTTCCCTCCACACCAAGCACTCTTGTTTTCATCATGAGCCTGCCCAATGGAACTTTATCAAATGCTTTTTGGAAATCTAAATATATAACATCCACATTATGACCAGAATCAACTAGATTAGTAACATCATCAAGAAACTCCAATAAATTAGAAACACAAGACCTCTTAGGTAAGAACCCATGCTGGGACAAATTCAACAAACCATTGACCAGTAAATGATCAAGTACAACATCCTTAACAATGGATTCCATGACCTTGCACACAACACTAGTAAGACTCACTGGCTTATAGTTACAAGGCAAACTGTAGTCACCCTTTTTAAAAATAGGAGTGACATTAGCAATTCTCCTATCACTAGAAACAACACCAACATCAAAGCACTTTGAAAAGATAATACTCAGGGGAACAAAAAGAACATCAGAACACTCACGTAAGACAGCAGGATGTATACCATCCATACCAGGTGCTTTATTTGAGTTCAAACCCTTCAACTTCTTAGACACAACATCAAGTGAAAAATCAACATTCTTAATGGATACTAGAGAGTGCACACTAAGATAATCCACAACATCATCAGCAGGGGACTCCTTAGTAAAAAAAGACACAAAGTAGTCATTCAAAACCTCAGCCATATCCTTACCACAATCGATAGTAACATCATCATCAACCTGAAGGGGACCAACAACCTCCTTGGTTTTTTTTATTTGAGCAAACATAAGAATGAACGACTTAGGATTAATCTTAAGCTCTTTAGACAAACGTTTTTCAAAAAGCATTTTAGTATCTCTTATCAAACCCTTTGTGAACTTTTCATGATTCTTATACCTAGCAAGCTCTGCAGGACACCCACTGTGTTTATAACAACGCCACAACTTCTTTTTTTTCCAAACAGCCTGCAAAACCTCCCGAGATATCCACACCGGCCGATTATGCCTACAGACTTTCTTTAATAGGACAAACCTATTTACACAATCGGAAACTATAGTTTGGAACTATAGTTTGTCTGTTATTTTTGCCATTAGACATATCTCAAAAACTGATGATTGAAACATATTGTAACAGGGGAAGGGCCCAAATGAAGGGGTGGGAACGTTTTAGGGTGAGTTTGTCTGCCATTA
The DNA here is from genome assembly GCA_020152595.1 of Chiridota heheva. NCBI lineage: Eukaryota > Metazoa > Echinodermata > Holothuroidea > Apodida > Chiridotidae > Chiridota > Chiridota heheva. Next base: position 3,070,066 of record JAIGNY010003617.1, read on the forward strand.
GAATATCTAAAAGAACTGATGATTGCATTTGGATAAAATTTGATGTGTGGTTTTATTATTGCTTTAGAAACAACGTGATCTAAATTTGGGACATATTGGTACAAGGGAAATGCAGAAATTGAGAGGTGAGGATATTTAGGGTAAGGCCTGTCAAGCCATAGTTTAAACTTTCCAATGGACATGATTTACAATGAATTCAAGCCATGAAAAGAAATCCAGCAATGGACTCAAAGAAAATTAAATCAACTAAAAACAATTGGTTTGTGTTATGAATGGAAAATGATGGAATGTGAATCTTAAGTGAAAGGAACTAAAACAATTAATGCTTAGCCTGAATCAAACTAAAAACAATGATATGGCCTTGAAAGAAATTAGAAGATAATCTTCATGTGTTTAGAATGCAAATGATTATTACAGATCAAAACTTGGGGATGAATCTTGGTGGGCCTAGGACTTCTACAGTAGATTATACGAGGTATGGGGATCAAATGAACTCTAAATTTATTCTAGGCATGTTGGAATTGCAACAGGGATGGAGGTATGCACTCTACAGAGTGCTGATAGTCTACAGTAATTTTTTTTATGTTTTTAATCTCAATTCCAGCCAAAAATATAAGAAAAATATAACCTAATAATTAATGGAAAGTATCTCAAAAGAAAAAGCAGAGAAAGTAATATAAGCATAAATTTGAAAAATTGTTTATTTTAATAATTTGGGACAATTGATCAGAGGAGAATATAGTAGGGGATTCTGACAAAAGGATTTTGGATCTAAGCCACATACCACCCTTACAAAAATGTGGTTCGAATTTTGAGGTTGTCACAAGCCTGTTTCAGCCCTGTACCAAGGCTGAGACATACTGTATAGAGAATTACAGAAAAGTTTTGCATTGCCAAATCCATAAGCTTTGATTGGTCATACCCTGTATGTAACTCAAAAACTTTTCATATCTAAACCATTCTACTCAAACTGTCATCATCTTTTTAACACAAAGCAAAGTACATTCCTGTAGCTGTCCATGTACTGTACTTTCAATGATATATTTAGAAAAGTATACCTATCATTACATAATATTAGCTTGCAGCACACTTGCAACAAGCTAAACTTTTTAGCTTGTGCAAGCATGCTACAATTAAGCTTGAACAATCTTGTGCAAGCATGTTGCAAGCTCGTGGCAAGTACATTGCAAGGTTATACTTGGCACAAATGACTTGCAGAAAATGTTTGCTATTTTGTGCAAGCTTGCAGAAAGTTTTTGCTAACTTGTCAACTAGCAGTTCCAAATACTAGCTTGCAGCATGCGCAAGTATGCGTAAGTATGCGCAAGCATGTGCAAGCGTGCACAAGCATGTGCAACGTGCACAAGCATGTGCAAGCGTGCACAAGCGTGCACAACAAACATTACTATAAGAGAAAACAATTGTTGGAAAGTATCTAAAATAAAAAAGCAGAAGCAGAAACTTGAAGATTTGTTTTTAAATTATGTACCACAATTGCTCAGAGGAGTACAGCAGGGGATTCTGACAAAAAGGTTGTGGATCTAAGCCACACCCCAATCATGATCTAAAAAGAGAAAGACAGTGGATTACATGTACATTTTCCACAGCCAAACTTTTATCAGCCATATTCAAAAACTAAATGCAGTTTTTTTTTTTTAATTTAAACCTTTTTACTGAGAATTTAATACTTTTTAACATGAAACAAAGAGAAAACATTCAGTAGCTGTCAATATACCTTTAATATTGAAATTTTGATATTCAAAACTAAAGCAAATTTGTGGTGAAATGAAAGACACTTTTGACACATGGTACATACAAACTTTGCTTTTAATCTGGACTTAACATTTAACATTGTACTTATTTAGGAGATAAATTTGCCCTTATGTTTACTTTAACATGCAAAGTTCTGATAGCCACTTAAGTATGATATAGTTTGAATTATGTACAGTACATTATGTAACTTTAGGGGAGCATGCTGTATTAGAGGTTTTGTACACTGTTTGTCAAACTGTATATGCCATGCCTTAAACTGTGAAAGGACTGAGAAAGGTTGTATGATGTATGTTATTAGAACAACAGTGCTAACTACATATGTTTAACTTACTGTGTAAATTTGGCAGATGTATAACAAGAAGTGAAATTAAAAGATGTTCTACATTTCAAAGTACCCTGTTAAACAATTTAAACTATAGTACAGTATGTGTTTGAGACAATTAGCGAAAAGTTTGAGGTTCCACCTAAGGAGGGCAAAAGACAGGCCAAAGTATAAAGAATCATGCAAAAGGCTGTAAGAATAATGTCCATGAGTGCAAAGTCACCCAAGAGCACATGATCAAAGGAAATTAGTTTGTTTTATGTTAGTATTGGTATAAAAGGGTATTCTAACATTTTCTTTTTTTTCTCTTTTTTAACTTCGCCCCCACCCCCTTTCACCTTTGCTATATGCCTGTTGTATTTGTGATGACCAAAAATGATCAAATATTAGGTGTCAGACTTAAAAACAGCTGTTTGTTTGCAATTTCTATCAAATTCATTGAAATATCTAATGAATAAATTAAATGTGGACTCCAAAACATACCCCTCGCTTTGCTGTTTCACAGGATCAGCCCGCCGACACAGGGGTGGCCTGCCCCGCCCCTCCATGGGCCCGCCCTGCCCCCTGGGGATCTGCCCTGCCCCTCATGAAAAAATATATATTATTATTTCAAAAAATTAAATTAAATCATTATTTTTAACTTAATAATCAATAATCTTAATCAGCCTCATAAATAAAATACCTTACATGGATACAGAACACAGAATGATAGCATAGTAAGCAATTGTCCTGTTTGGTTAATGACTTGTCCTTAGTCAGAGCACTCATTCTGAGATGTATGATAGCTAAAATCCTAGAGCTTCTTCACCAGGGGATTGAGCCTTAAGGGGGCCCCTGGACTCCATGCCGAAAAGATACAACGCTTCGCGCACACATTAATGTGCCCCTCAACAAGTCTAGCACCCTGCCCCTTATAAAATCAAGCTACAATCTTGGACAAAACTGTTGCAACACTTCAGCTTTTTGAAAACAACTTATGTTATAGTGTTATGTTTCTTTAATATTTTTTCAGAGAATTGTAACCACCTAGTCCCCTCCCCCCTTTTCAATGTTGAATTTATTTATTTCTTAATGTCTTTTCCAGGAAAAACAGTAACAACGGCCAACATTGAATGGGGAGGGGAGGGAGGACAATTATTATTGAGGTGAGGTAGGGGACGGGGACACTGGTGGCGGCAATGAAAAGATAAAAATATCCTTCAAATTCTAAAATATTAATTACAATTGGAAGAGTAGAAATTGAAGAAGCAACAGAAAAAATTTCCAGCATTTCTGAGTTATAATGTGGAATAATTTACAATAGAAAAGTAGCTTCATGAAAAACAGCACATATTTTCACCAAGTGTTTCAATGAGTTTTGTCCAAGATTGTAGGGGTCTGTCAACAGTCCTTTATCAGTGCTTGACTAATAAGAGTAATATCAAGAACAAATGCAGTTCTAAGTTCAAGTTTTCTTTATTGGTGCAGTGTAGCGTACATAAGCAATGCACAAGTTTGTTATTGCAAAAAGGTGAATTTCGTACCAAATTCATAACAATCATTATTTCATTAATAAGAAGGTATTTTTTGGTACAAAGGTATTAAGTGATGTAGTAGTGTTTTAATTAGCAGTAAAGATTTTAATTGTATTAAATTTGGTATATTGTAAAGGTGATATTTGAGTCATCAGTTTGTATTATTGTGCAGGTAACTCTGGTGATATTTGAGTTCTAAAATGGTGATATTTGTGTTAACAATTTGTGTATTTATTTGTCGTGATGCATATGTTGGTTTTTAGTTAAGAGGTTAAAGAGGTACTGGTACCGCTAAGCAAAGGTTATATGTATATATTTCACCCTTTATACAGTACATGAACAAGGTATACATTCTTGATATTCCCTGTAAACTTATTTATTTATTAATTCATTAATTAATCAATTCATTCATTTATTCATTCATTTATTTATTTAATCATTTATTTATTCCCTATATTAAGTGTGCCAAAAGTGGTTGCCATGCTTTTTAACATTTTGATGAATTTCTTTTTAATTTAATGATTTCCAATTAATTGATCTTGCTAGTATTGCCTAAAGGTATTTGTAGTCCTATAATCAGCCAGTCAATATGGCTCTATCGACTTCCAAGTTTTTGTGAGTTTGTATAATAATCCTACTTCCAACTTTCATCAGAGTTTAGTATTTTATAGAAAAGATGGCTTAGTGGTAGCCAATGTCAGAATAATTTTTTGAAATATTTTTTTTGTTAAAGTATTTTTTCTAGTGGTACTGGAGATGTGATATCTTTCTTTGGTAGCAATCTAGTGGTACTGGAGATGTAATATCTTCCTTTGGTAGCAATCTAGTGGTACTGGAGATGTAATATCTTCCCTTGGTAGCAATCTAGTGGTACTGAAGAAGTAGATCTTCTCTTGGTAGATAACAACAGCTTTTGATATCAAGTTTAATATTTTGCAATCAAAAATGAGTACATGATTACCTAGACAGTGTTCACATGTAAGTTTACAGATTTGCAACTCTACATTTTGCATGATGAGACATTTTTTATATTTTTTTTTACTTTTGTTTTCATATAGTTTGAATTCAATTTAGAAATTGTCGCACTCATTCAGAAAGATTGTTCATGTGAATTGTAGATAGCAAACTAACAACACTGAAGCAAATAATCTTGGTAAGTATTTATGGTTGTTTTTAATGTTATTAGATTGCACTGAGTTGAGAATGTTTGTGTTGAAAGAAGTACAGCGATGCATTATTTATGTTGTTCATGATGCTATTCTAGTAAATGCATTGTTAGTACCTTTAGGTATACACCACTTATTTAGATTTTAACATTTCATTTCCAAAAAAAAATGACTTTTTTTGTTTAGTCGGTTTAAAACAAGGACGTTTTCTTTTTAAAGGGTAAAGTTATATAGCACCGTTTCCATACACCTTTAACTATTAATCTTCGATTTCTATTTATAGATTTTATTTCGGGTGAGCCCTATATGTGTAGTTGGGTTGTGACAATACTGTAACTAGTCTGGACTTCAATGGGGATGATCAGCCCATGGACCCCTAGTCAGGTAAGATACAGGGACCGCGGAGCAACTTTTGAAGTGGGGGGGCTGAAGAAGTAAATAGCAAAAATAAAAAGCATCATCACATTCATATTCCAACATTGAATCCCAATCATATTGGTGGATATGGTGTAGAAAGGGTCCCCTTTAACTCTGGAGAAAGGGGAAAGGGGGGGGAGACAAGAACCCCAAAATAGTCCACTTGCGCTGGTAAATTAATTTCCATAAATGATGTTCAAAAAATCTTCCATTTTCGTCATTTTTGGGCCATTTTCGACAATGTCCTTCATTTTAAGACAATCTTGTTAATTTTGATGAAATATTTCTCAATTTTCAGCAAAATTGTAAACAAATTTGACTAAAATTTCCATTAATTTTACCAAAATATTTTTTGATTTTAGGGAAAGTTCATTTATTTTCGGGGTTTTCCTTAAAATTTCAGTGAACTATATTTGTCAATTTGAGAGAAATTCCATTCATTTTGTGCAATTTTCGGGAAAATTAGTTTATTTTTAGGCAATTTTCTTCAATTTTGGGGAATTTTTTTTTAATTTTCAGAAGATTTGTTGATAAATATGACCAAAATTCAAACCGGTTAACCAAATTTTCCTTCAATTTTACCAATTGTTTCATTTTCATGTTAATAATTTCCTAATTTTATCTCGCAACTGGGAAAACCAGAAAGGTGAAATCCTCTCAGGCCATATTATTATTATTATTAATTTGTTTTGGCCTAACAAAAAAGTATATGGCCTTAGAGGATTTCACCTCAATTGGAAAATTATTAACCTAAAAATGAAACAACTGGTGTCAGGGACTGCAGAGACGGGCAGGGGGGGGGGGGGGGTTCGCTTCCTGACTGATAACTGTACATATGCATCGGCATCAGTATTTGCAGGTAGTGCCTAGAAGTGGGGCATACTGAGTGAGAGTGAGATGTTCATCTCACTAATGGACCCCATGGCATACTGCTGGTATGTGGCTTCATACATTCTAGCGCTACTGTACTTAACCCCTCTTCGCCCGATAACATGTCAAGTTGACTACCACCTAAGCCTACAATCTTGGACAAAACTCGTTAAAACACTTAGTAAAAATATGTGATACTTTTCATGAAGCCACTTTTCCATTGTAATTATTCCATCATAAATGCTGGGAATTTTTCTATTGATTCTTCAATTCCTATTCTTTCAGTTGTAATAATTATTTTAGAATTTTAAGGACATTGTTATAATTTAATTGACAGCGCCAGTATCCTCCTCCCCTGCATGTACCTCACTATCTTAACCATCCTCCCCTTCTCACTTCACATTCAATGTTGACTGTTGTTTTTTAATAGGCCTAATGTTGCTGTGTTTTTTTCTGGAGTAACTGTAGAATACCCTGCTGTTCCAGAAGTATACCCGGGAAATGAAGAGGCTACACAGTCTGCCATGAATATGCTGAAGTTTTTTATTGTTTTCCTTGTGTTTTCTAAGTTTATTCTTTTAAGTATGGGGTTTTAAACGGGGTAAGTTGCGTGTTCTGGGCTAGTACGAAGGCCCATTTTGTTAGTGTGGGTTTTCTTTGGAATGGGTCATGAGCTACATATGTAGGTGTTCTTTTGGATAGGGCTATGGGCTATGAGGTCTTTTTATTCTCTGACTTAATTTAAGAACAACACATATTCATAGCTAGTATGATCTTCATACTCCATACTTCATAGAGTATGAACAATTACATACATAAAAATTGTACATGCTTAAGCAAAGTCAATGGGCTTCAACGTGTGTTTTCAAAAAAGCTGCCCAGGAATTCTGGGCAACTTGATTTTCGGTATGATGACTTCCATATTTTAACATGAAAATCAGCACATGGAAACTTGAATTGGTTTTACATCTTGTAAATAATGTAATAACTAAATTGCTTTCCTAAAAAGATACACATTTTTTGTTCAAAAATAAAGCTTCCACAGATTTTCTGGGAGCGTCTTGACAAAAATGTGATATGCACGTTTTTTGCTGCAAACTAAAAAAATGTTGCAATGAGTGCTGCTGCTTCTTCATGACGTCATCATAACATTTCTTTGGTTTGCAGCAAATTATCAGGCATTTACACTGTCATGACTGCAATGGGGTAGAAAATTCATCATTTGTACATCTCATCAGCAAAAAAACAACAAAAAAACTGGCTTATAAACGAAGAAGGGAGTCTCCGGCAATGTGAGTTGAGTAAACAAGTGTATACCTACTTAAGATTTGTGAGGGTCAAAAGAAGGAATTTTCATAAACATGTAGCATACTGTAGCATAGCAAGGTTTAAGCATGTAGCATAGCAAGGTTTAACGTCCCGAAAGCATTTAGTGCTGGACATTATATCAAGACGGCAATACGGTTCAAAAGTCATGGTAGAATTGTCGTATAAGGGTTGTTAGAGATTAGGTACAATTCCTATGTTTTTTAAAATTCACATGTTGTAGAAAATTGATGATTGAAAAATAACTTACTTTTTGGACATTCTTGTATCAATTAGTCTAAATAATACTTTTCCCAAATCTTTACCTATTTAGCGTCACAACAGGATAAAGTTCTCCGAGATTCATATTTTGGTCACCATTTTTTTAGTCACCACACGTTTGTGATTAATTATTCAACGTCCACAAAAAATTTTTAGAATGTTCCACTAAACTGCAAGTTAATTTTTTTGCTGGCAACATTTTTTTTGTTCATATAATTTTATTAAATAGTTCTGGTAAAATATTACTTAAGAAAACTGAGCGAAAACAAATTAATAGAACATCAAGAAATGTTTAGAGAATATATAATTGTACTTAAAAAGTATTATGTTAATTTCTTCCTCAAATAAACTGAAACATATTACCCCCTCTAAAATTGTATAGCTTTGATGGCACTGTATTGAACTTGGACCGTACTTTGGAGAGCTCGTCAGACAATTTTTACGGAAGGAAAAGTGGTCCAAAATGCTTCAATAAAAGTAACTAATATCACCTTAAAAACAGTTTTTGAAGACATGGATAGGCTTCAAATATCTATTCTAATCATTGTGTGCGGAAAAAAAAAAGGTAAAGTGGTTTCGTTTTCATAAAGATCCTGAAACTGAGATTTTCCTATACTTTTAACACCTCGCTTAAAACAGCACAGGAGGGTATAGGAATTTGTAGCACTCTCGGACAGCCAGCCATCACCAACGGCAGCCACACTAACACGGCTGGCATTAGTCCGACGGTATGGAGAGTAGGCCTATCTGAATCTGATTTTGAATCGGTTAAGTCGGCAAAAATCCTTCAAGAGGACATGAACGCCAATTGAGCGTAAAAAGTATGAGTACAAAATATATAAAAAACTAGTTAGCAATACAAGTGTTAGTAAGTTTAGCTTTGAAACAGTTGGGACTTGGTGCATGTACAATGTCTGACGGTAAAGCATTCCAATCCTTTAGTGTGTGAGGGAAGAAAGAGTATTTATATACATTCTTTTTAGCATAGGGAACCTGGAAATTAAGATCATGATTATTTCTTGTATTATTTCTGATGGTGGGGACAAGTTCATCTTTATTGATGGCGACAAGATTGTTATTGATTTTATATAGCATATGTAGCTAGGTGTTGTATCTTCTTGTTTTAGGCAGGGGCCAATCTAATTTATGAAGCATGTTTTTTACACTAGACTTATAAGAGTAGTCTGCCATACAGAACCTGGCTGCTCTCCTTTGAATAGATTCAAGTTTATCCACATCGCACTGGTGATGGGGGTCCCAGACTGCAGATGCGTAATCAAGTCCTGGCCTGACTAGAGCTTTATAAGCAGTAGATTTAACGTCAGTGGGACAGTTTAAGAGGTTACGTTTTAATAGGCCAAGTACAGAGTTAGCTTTCCTGGTTATGTTATGTATATGTTTATTCCATCTAAGTTTATTATCAATTTCAATACCTAGGTGTGGGTGGGAGTTGACATGTTTTAGTGGCTGGTTGCATAAGGTATAAACAGGTGATTTAAACATTTCTTAAAGGAAATTGACAAGATGTAGCATTTAGAGGGGTTGAAATTCATTTGCCATTTGTTGTGCCATTGTTCAAGTTTGTTAAGATCATCTTGGATTTGTTGGTCAGAGGGGTTATCAATTGTTCTGTACACAAGGCAGTCATCAGCAAACAGTCTAACTGTGCTGTTTATATTATCAGGGATGTCATTTACAAATAAAAGGAAAAGTAATGGACCCAAGACAGTACCTTGTGTTGTGGTACACCCGATAAAACCTGTTTAGAATCAGAGATTTCACCATCACAGACAACACGCTGCATGCGGCTGTTGAGGAATGATGCAAACCAGGCCACGAGATTTCCATCAATGCCATAGGCAAAAAGTTTCGATAACAGGCGCTAGTGTGGGACTTTATCAAAGGCTTTTGAGAAGTACTAGCTGTCTTGTTAATTAAAAATAATTTCGCGGAATAGGTTTGGGCAAGTTATCACACTGAAAATGATAATTGTCAAAAGAACGAACTCGCCTGTGATGATGATGCAAAAATGGTTCTTTGGTCACGAGATAATTTTCTTCCAAAATCTTTAGGCTTGAGACAATAGGGAGAACTGATGAATTTCACACAGCCACTTAGCAGGCTAACTACTTGCCAGCAGCAGCCTTGTGCTCTCTGGGCCTATGGCAGCCGACAGAATCTTCAACCGGGTGTCTTTTTATGACGTCATAGCAGAGTAGACTCTTTTAGAACAATGACGTAATTTGTTTACATTATCTTAATACTCAACACTGACAGAATGAACACGGCCTTGTCACACACGTGGGTATGTGGTCAGCTGCGAGACAACTACGGGAGGTGTATAAGGGTAGAACGGAACTAATTATTCTCCCTTTTGAAACCTATAATGAAAAGAGTCAAGTTCGGGGTCCCTTTTGTACCAGAATGTTATAGATTTGGGATGTTTTGTGATGCTTTTCAAAAAGTACCATTTAATATCTCTCAGATGAGGGTACTTTTGATAGAGGGTCACCAGAAGTTTTAGCCCTTTTTTTTTTCAGGCCGAATCACTCAAATTCTGGTATGGGTCCATGGTAAAATAGTTCCCTATGAAATTGTTTTTAAAGCAGATCTCGTCAAGTTTGGATATGAATAGTCAGGACCTATCTATTCTCTACTATTCCTAAAATTTGCAACTTCCCAGCTTCCTGTCCCGTAAAATGGGACCTCTCGAAAATATTTTAAAAGCCCTTTCTCTGGCTGAACTCGCAGACTTATGGAAGCATATGCCGGTCAAAACCCCGGAATTACGTCACGTCGTAATTGGAATTAGGTCGCGTCGTAATTGGAATTACGTCGCGCCGTAATTATATTTACTACGCGACCCAAATATTTACTGGCATATGCTTTCATTTAAAGATTCTTCAATTTAAGATAATCTGCAAGGATTTTAACTTCAGTCACAAATGAGTATAAGTATAGGTTAACGTTAGACTTTACAGATAGTCCTTCAGTGCTAGGCCAACTTACTTCCCTTTAACAACTTGGAAGTTCCAAGCCCTTGTGTGACACTATAGCAGTGCTATTTGGTCAGTACCCGAGGCTTTGTTTGGGTCTAGGTTTTGCAGTTGCTTTTTGACACCTGGGGTGATTACAAGTTGGTTTATTTTGTTGGTGGTGAGTGGTTTAGTTACAGGGATATGAGAGGTATCTTCTTCTGTGAAAACGCTGAAAAACTTGTGGTTTAGAATGTTAGTTTTAGTCATACTGTCACTACAAAGTTTACCGTAGTTCATAAGGTCTGGCACACCCACGGATTTTTTTTTAAATTTAAGTCTTTTTTATGTAGGACCAAAATGCCTTGGGGTTTTCAGTTAGGGAGTTTTTAAGTTTATTACAGATAAAGTTGTTTCTAGCTTTTTTGGTGTTTTCACGGACGAATTTCCTAAAGCTTTTATATGTACTTCAGTCATGGATTTGTTGAGTTTTCTTAGATTTCTTAAACAGTTCATGTTTTTTCTTGCAGAGAAAGTTTAGTTGGTGAATTTGTGAGGTGTGTTTTTTTTCAATAATCAGTTTAATTTCCTTTTCAAAGAAATTCCATTTTTAACAACATTAATGGATGAGCTATTGAATTTAGAATAATATCGCAGTTTGAGTTTAAACAGGTCTTCTTTTATGTTTTATGTGTAAGCTTTTTTCTACCTTAAATAGATTTTACGTTAAGGCAACTTTTTACGAGGAAGGGAGATGTTTAGGGTCAGTTCAATAATATCATGATCACTTATACCGGGTATGACATCAGCTGAGTTAACAGGTTAACATCTGGTGTTTGTTAGTAAATACAAGGTCAAGAATATTGTTATCTCTGGTTGGTGACTGCACCATTTGAGTGAGGTTGAATGTATCGGCCACTTCAAGAAGGATTTTGGCTGTTTCGGAGGAAGCGTTTGTTTTGGCTCCAGTCAATGTTAGGTTGGTTAAAATCACCAGCAAGAATAACATTGTTTTTGTCTGCGTTTTTGCCGAACTTTTGTAGTGATTTTCTCAACTCAAGAAGGCTAGTAAAGTAGTAAGGTCATAGTGACTGGGCCTGCAAGTGTCTACATGCATTTTTCCTTAGGGAATTGGAATATAGTCTAGATGATCTCACAGTCAGAGTCTAGCTTAATTAGCTTAGTGAAAATCAGGTCATTTTCATTGCCTGTTATACACCACCATAGCCATTTGTACAGTACTTCTATCTTTGCGAATGACTGTATTAGTTGTAGGGAAAAAATTTCAGAGTTGTAAATTTCGGAATTTAGCCAGGTTTCAGCAAAGAGCTTCTGTTTCAGTGACAATAATGACATCTGGCTGTCTGGGTGGTCTTTGTCTTTTATAAGACTTTCAGTGGAGGCTTTTTTGTTTCGAACACTTTAAAAGTTTATAACCTTGTCGCACGAATTGAATTTGTTATTTACGCACGTGTGTGACAATAAGAAGCACTTTCGAACATGTTTTATGTGACAATAAGAGCACTTTTGAACGTGTGTCGTGTGACAATAAGAAGCTTTGTTCGTGTGACAATAAGAAGCTTTGTTCGTGTGACAATAAGAAGCTTTGTTCGTGTGACAATAAGAAGCGTGTGACAATAAGACAGTTTGTCAATAGAAAGCCGCACATCAGGCGTCGAAAAGTGGATTAGTATAGATCACTGTTCTGCATGCAGTCTGGGCTCTATGAGGGGATCTTATAGTAATTTGGACGGGGGAGGGGAGTGATGGGAATTCATGTTCCCACTGTCACATAGAAAAAGTACTTTGGTAATCTGGGAGTTGCAAGGGACTCATTAAGAAGCAAGAGCAGAGATATTGAAAGAACACACATTACGTATTGTGTGTATACTGTATATATTTACTTCTTCGTCACATCTTAGATCAAAGGTCTTTTATGTTGCGAGATAAGCAACATTGACTATCTGACTATGATCACTGTACCGTTTCATTTATATCTATACCCAAGTTACACCTTCGTGTTGATGTCTCTTCATACATCGTATCTCCATACATCAGGCTCCGACAAAACTGAGGGAACGCTCATTCAACGACCACGATTGATAAAGCAATGGAAGCCGATATCGTCGCAAATAAGATTTTTGGTCTGTATCGTGAATACGGCAATAACGTTTACATTGGTGAGCCGGTTTCTCAGATAGAACACATGATCCAATGCGCGATGCTTGCCGAAGAGGAAGGATATCCAGAAGAGGTTGGTGTGATTGCCTTGTCCTTATGACGTATACGTGAAGGTTTTGTATCAAATTAAATTAAAATTGTAACGAAATACAATAATCGTTTCCTTAAAATTCAAGTACTGAGGCCTACTGTAAACACAGCGATTGCACAGGGAAGTACAGAGGAAGTTGTTTGAACCTGCCTTTGAGTAAATACCATTACAGAATTAACTGAATGTTTTTTATTCTTATGGAATTTGGGACCAAGTTGAATGGTAATGAATGGTTCTATTTAGCGAATGGTGAGGTTGAATGGTATTGAATGATTTTGTGGTGAATAATCTTGAATTGTTTTTGTCAAAAGGTTTTAGGCGAATGGTTCCAAATGGTTTTAGGCCAATGATTCCAAATGGTTTTAGGCGAATGGTTCCAAATGGTGTTAGGAACTATCAAAGGTTCGCATAATTAAACTACGTCTTTCAATATGTGACATTAGTAAACCAGCTTTATGAAGCACTTTCATTTGTCCAAACTTCTTCTAGCCAACACAGTCACAACTGAATGCGCATTGTACATTATGATATAAAAGCATAAGCAATTTTTTTCCTTCTTAGTTTCATCAGGAGCAGATAAAAAAAATCCAGCAAAAATGTTTGAATTAAAAGATTTAAGGAATTAAATCACAAGGATTAAGTATTTACACACTATGTGACTATATTGATCACATGAATTTTCAAAATAAGAAATATTATGCAGTTATTAATCTCTATTTCCCCTGCTGTAAATTCCAGTTCAACCCACTTTAATTTTTCAAGAAGGTTGAACTGGGTTGAAGTAGATTAAACTGGGTTCAAATAGGTCAGAGTAGATAACCTAGTTCAACCCAGCTGCAACCTAGTTCAACCTATATTTCAACCTGCTTTAACCTAGTTGTTCCAATTTCCAATAAAACCCAGTTCAACCCAGGTGAACTGGAATTTACAGCAGGGTCTGCATACACATTTTGAACAATTATTTATGTCAATTAATGTGACTCCGCCCATCAATTAATGTAACTCCGCCCATCACATTATTAATATTGAAACCATTAAACCGCACCATTCTCTGAATGGAACCATTCAACTTAGTCCCAGATGTCATACCATTCAAAACTTTTCAAAAACATTCAGTTAATTCTTAAATTGAATTTCCTCCTGGGTAAGTCAATAAGGAATCATAAATAGTCATGTGACAATCCAATACCAATTGAAATAACATCATAATTTTTTTGATTTTTTTAATATTTTGAATGGAATTTCTCAAGACCATTTAAACCATTTGTGGATGAAAAACTATTCAAGAATTTGAATGATGTTGAATGGAATTTACATATTTAAATGGTATTGAACGGAAATAACAAAAACTATTCAAGACTATTTGATTCCATTTAAAACCATTCAAGATCAATCGTGTTGAAGCAAAACCATTCAAGATTTTTAAATGGTATTGAATGGAAGCAAGGAAAACCATTGAAGACCATTTCCTTCTTTTACTGTGACAAGTTCAAAAATTCAAGATATTTTGGTCCAAAATTCGGCGGTAAAATATAACAATCTTGTACTAAAATCTACAAAAATTTGAAAATCTATAGATCATTAAGTCTTAAAATCGGAAAGATTAAGACTTATCATGATTAGCCAATTGTATTGGTTATGAATCCGAATATATTTAATGTCTAAAATAATGTGAAAAGCAAATATAAGGGCACCTAGAATTATTCAGGTCATCATTTTTTTGGTGAGATTAAATGCAACTCTGTATAAAGGACTCAGTCATACGGCAAGTCTGATTTCCTATTGCATTGCATGTTTTTTTTCTAGCACTCTGCAGCGTAAAGGCGCTCCACGAGTTAAATTGTTTTGTTTTTTTGCTTGATGTTTGTGTTACTTTGTTCAATCTGTCAATAAAAAGATCAATCTGATAATAAGGGGATTTAATTTGTGATATATGTTAGGCCTAATATTTCAAATAACACTTTCTTTTAATCTGTGTAAAGGAGTATACCTTTAAACATTAAAAAGAAGATGGGGGAGGGCACATCAGTTATGTCATGACAATGGTCCGGGTCCAAATAGTAAAGTTTTGCCCTGCATGACCCATTTCAAAGATGAAATTTGGGATGACTCGCTTACTACAAGAAGGCCCCATTTTAAAGAGGTTTTACAATTTATAAGCTGGGAGAACAAAATAGGTAGGCAGAGGCGAAAGTTTTGAAAGTATACAAAGTTCAATATGTCTGTATGTAGGACTGTTGGGCCCCAACTTTGTCTTTGGGGAAATTCAGAATAGTGTATGCGCGCGACGCGCGTAAAATTTGACAATTTTAGTATGGTGATATATATGTTACTTCTTTAATAAAAAGTTCAGATATATAATCTTTGAAGAAATTTGTTTCAATGTTTGATAGGGCATGTCCATTCTTTATAAAAGGCACTTGTCCTCTTTGAAAGGGCACTTTTTCTCTCTTAAAATGGGCACTTTTCCTCTCTTAAAAAGGGCACTTTTTAAACTTTTGAGAAAAGTAGGGGTGAGGCACGTGCCGGGCCCCCTGTGCCCGGCTCCGCCGCCAATGGAGATATGACCAGCAGTGGATTGGGGGTTGAGGAGTATCGTAGAACGTACCAAATTGCCGATGGCTGATGGTGTAAACATTGTGTCAAAATAGCGGTCTTCAGGTCTTCAAACTGATCAGAGGTTAAATTTCACTGACAAATAACATAAAAAGGTCATTACCTCCAAATTTTAGCAACATTTATGGACTTGTTAGCAAAATTTATCGACCATTTTTCTTGTTGTGTGTCACTCAGTGTGTGTATAAGTGTGTGTAGGTGTGTGTGTGGGGGAGGGGTGTATGGTGTGTGGAAGGAGACCCAGTCCACGGCAGTTTGTTAAAAGTTATATATATTGTTTTTCTTTTCTTTTGTTTTATTTCTTTCATTTTCGTGAAATTTGCTTAATTTTCGTGAAATTTCCTACATTATTGTAAAATTTTCTTTAAATTTTGGGAACCCTCCTTCTCCCCCACCCTTTACCAATAGTTTTTGAACCGTGATTTGGTAAAATCAATGAAAATTTAGGTAACATTATTAAAAATTTGTGTCCTTTTTTTTTTTTTTTTTTTGGCAACATTTTCTGACAATAATAGATCAAATTTTCTGAAAATGAAAAAAAATTGCACGAAAAACGAGAAAATTGCCAGGAAATCTAAAGATCATTGAAAATTTGGCCCAAAATTTAAAAAACATTCCTGAATTTTAAAGAAATTTACCGAAAATTTTAGAAATTTACCGAAAATTTAGGAATCTTCCCAAAACTGAAGAATTTGTTTTGCTACTAGTAGGACAGTAGTAACAAAGTCACAACCATATTTGAACGATATTCAACCTTATATATTCATTTTTTATATGCTGGTATATTCTGTTACATTTTACATAAAGAATTTCGCCAGGGGGTGCAAGTTGCCCCGTGACCCC
Source organism: Chiridota heheva (assembly GCA_020152595.1). Taxonomy (NCBI): domain Eukaryota; kingdom Metazoa; phylum Echinodermata; class Holothuroidea; order Apodida; family Chiridotidae; genus Chiridota; species Chiridota heheva. The sequence continues at coordinate 3,086,421 of JAIGNY010003617.1, forward strand.
CACTGAATACGCCACTGTCTGGTAGGGTGGGTAGTATCTGTTGGGGGGGGGGAGGGAGGGGAGTCCGTCCATTGGTCCGAAGGCCCATTAGTCAGAAGGTACAATAATTCGAAATAAAGGCCCACTAAATTCGAAGGTTCAATAGTACAAAAGAAAAGGCCCACTAGTTCGAAGGTCCGATAGTCCAAAGGTTCGAACTATTGGGCTTTCGGACTAGTGAACCTTCAGACTATCGGACCTTCGGACTAGTTGGTCTTTTCTTTCGGATTATTGGGCCTTTGGACCAGTGGGCTGGTACAGTGGCATAGCTAGGGCCCTTAAGATGGGGCGAGTGGGCCCTGCGGGCCCCTATGGTATATAGGAATAATACAATATTTTTTCACGGGCCCCTTTATAGGGGCAGCTGCTCCCTACCCCCCACTCCCCCACACACACACTCCCCATAGTTACGCCACTGTGCTGGCACCTTTGTGTTGAAAATAAATTGTTAACAATTGTCTTCCTGTACAGCTGTAGCGAAACAAAAATTCATGGTCTATGAGTCAAGGTCCAGGGCAGTAGGAGACCTCAAACTATTAAGGAGATACCTTTTTATCAGTAAGTTTTGCCAATTATTGCGAGCCATGGTACCCCAGCTCCTACGGCCCTGTGGCCTGTCGAGGATATCGACACCGAAACGGTTACTAGCTCAGTCTCAGAGACCTTGCCACACGATATCCGCGCAAATTTTTGGGAAAATACTGAAATCGTATTTGTGGGGGAAATTAATCATAACAAGACCCCATGCTTAGGAGCTAGGGTAGCCATTTTCAGAGAAATCCTTGAACCATCCCTAAGAGTGGTACGCCACTGTACTAACACAGGAAATCAAAACACAAATCAGGCATAATAGTTGTGGTTGTCGTACGTGTTTACATGTATTTAAAACAGATAAGTAGGGTTTATTTTACATTCTTTCAAGTTCATTTTCCGTCCTCAGTTTTTGATTGCCGTTAAGGGAACTAGGAGGAAGGGGGGTGGGGGGGGGGGAGCGGGAGAGTGGGTGTATGGGGAGAGAAAGGTTCTCTCTATTTATTAAGATAAAAAAAAAATCAACAAAAATTGGATTAAAGTAGGGGCCTACCCCGTGAAAGTAAATTTGCGCCCCCAAAAAAGTTATCAACTTTTCATTTTGCTCTTCAGCCCTCAGTGAGTAAAATATACAGGTTGGCACACAGGTACCACATTTTTTGAAGAAAAAAGTGGTGCGCCAAATGAAGTGACTAGTGAAATGACGCGCCCACAGAACATCCTCTAGATTTCCCGTGTACCCAGCAGTGGCGTAGTGGGTCATGTTTCACAGGGGGCAATGGAATTTTGGCGCCACCCCCCCCCCCCCCAAAAAAAGACCCTTATAAGAGTAAAATGTTGAGCACATAGAAGTTTATTGGCTTGAACCGTTTAAGAAATGGCTTAAAATAAGTGCTTCGAATTATTAACCGTCAAAGCCCTGGAAGGGGTCCAGGGGGCGAAGTTTCCGGAAGCGCTGCTTTTGGTAAAAAATTCCCGAAAATCAGCCAAATATTGAGAATTTTTTTCTCGAAAATTTCACTAAAATAAAAACAAATTTCACGAAAATGATGGAAAATTCCCCAAAACAAAGGTATTTTCCGAAAGATGAAGAAAACTTTGATGAAACAAAATCCGTAAAATAAAGGAAATTTCCTGAAAATTGAAGAAAACCGCCCAAATATTAAAGAAAATTTCCGCAAATTAAAACAAAATGTCAATTATTGAAGAAAATTTCCCGAAAATGAAGGAATTTTCCCAAAAATTGAAAAAAAACTTTCCAACAATTAAAGAAACTTTCCTGAAAATTGAAAAAAACTGCCCAAATATTGAAGAAAATATTCCGAAAATGAAACAAATTTCACAAATATAGAAACAAATTTCATGAAAATGATAGAAAATTTCCGAAAACGAAGTTAATTTCCCTAAAAATGAAAAAAATTTGGAAAAAAATTTACCCAAAATGAAGGAAATTTCCTGAAAATTTAAGAAAACTGGCCAAATATTAAAAGAAATATCACGAAAATTTCCGCAAATTAAAAGAAAAGTTGTCAAATATTGAAGAAATTTCCCGAAAATGAAGGAAAGTTCCCAAAAATTGAAGAGATTTAATGAAAATGAAAGCAAATTCCACGAAAACGTAGAAAAATTCAGAAAATTGGAGAAGATTTCCCAGAAATTGAAAAAGATTTCCCTGAAATTGCAGATTTTCCAAAGAAAATATATTTGTAACACGTTTATTATTTGGGGCTTAAAAATTGTGTCAACTCTAGGCATATAGGGGCGAAGGTCGCGAAGCTCTGGTGGGAAACCAGGATTTCGCAAGAAGCCCTACGTTTGTCATGGTTTTAATAGCAGAAAAGGTTTTTAGAATG